>CABFOW010006719.1:0-29630 GCA_902141385.1 Timema californicum
CAAGCGAGCGAGCGAGGGACTGAGCGACTGCGTGGCCAAACTGACAAGCGAGCGAGCGAGGGACTGAGCGACTGCGTGGCCAAACTGGCGAGCGAGCGAGCGATTAGCAGATAGCTCACGATAGTTGACAGGGAGGCAAAGGTTCGAATCTTGGCTAAGTTAACTGAGGGTTGTTTTGATTATTTGTTGTGTTTTTCCCATCCTCTCTCCACGCTGATGGTGATTATTATTTGTAAAGACCTACTTTGATTATAATATTGAAGTATTTTAACATATCAGTTTTACATATACATATATATATATATATGTATGTTTATGATCTGACCAATTAAATTAGGCCGTTAGTGGCAAGTGTGCTAAACCTATATATAATTATAAAAAAGAAAAATATCATGTAAAATTGAGAAGTTTTCCTAGCACAACATACAATAACATTGCCTAGCGCCTGTAAACTAGACTGTACCGGCTCGAGCGTGCGCTCCAATCTGGCTACTTCTCATTACAACCAATGTGTTATATTTTATTTTTAGTCGCTCGCCCAGTCTGGCCATCCCCTCACAGTCGGCATTAACCTGACGGATGCTTGCCAACACATCTTGGTAGTTTTGATTATGCCCTTTCAAATCCATTGAAAAGTAAATATAGGCTATTTGCTATTATTTGTGTCTCGTAAGAGTAGATAGCTTTTCTAGGCTTTATCAGATAGTAATTATCTTAATGGTTTTATTTGAACTGTCAGATTTTTAAACAGTAAATAGCTTTTTCGTAGCTTTTCATCATATTTTAAATGTTTTATAATTATTGTTTGTATTTGAAATTAATCTAAACACGTGTTGAATATGAGCAGCTGGAATAATTTTTTGTGAAACGTATCAAATGAAATATTTTCTTAACCTTCTGAGTTCCGAACTTTTGTTTTCTGAAATATATTTAATTAATTATTTTTATTTCTTATCAAATAATGATTTAATTTTTTCTCTCCATAAACATAACTGTTAAATTGATTTAGAAATTATCTCAGTAGCTAGTATGATTCCTTAAAACAGAGCTCTTACTGGTTAAAACTGGTCACGTGACCACGCTTCCTCACTCTCTGATTGGCTGCTATAAATATCCTCCTTCCCCCCACCCCTTGACCTATTTTCCACATCCGTTTGATTCCCCCCTCCTCCTGCTCCTCTTTCCCCCTACAGCCCCTCTCGACTACCAGCCTTGGACATGTTGGTCCTTGATGATTAATTATTAATTATTGCTAATTAATTATTGTTAATTGATTTTTTGCTAATTAATTAATTATTGACTAGGTTTTGGATGTTGGAGTTTTATTCATTGATTTGTTTATTAGAACTTCACGCTATGGCTGTCTTATGTTGAATGAACATTGGTTCCTCCATCACAAGGCCCTTTCGGACTGTACCGGAAGGAACCTCTTCTGACGACCGTTTAATTATTAATGATTGTTAATTAATAATTGCTAATTAATTATTTGTTAGGATTGATGTGTTGGGGTTTTTATTTATTGATTAGGGCGTAGTAGTTTATTAGAACCTCGCGCTATGGCTGTCGGGAGAAGAATGAACATTGGCTCTTCTGTCACAAGGCTCGGTCCCGGAACAAGCAGCATGAACCTCGTGCTATGGCTGTCGGGGCTAGAGTGTGATAATTGGTTCTCCTGTCTTGGGACCCCCTCCTCCTTCGCAACCCTGGCGCCAGTATATCGGCCCGACAAGACAAGAATAGATATTGAGGTAATTGTCCCGGGAAACGGGGTTTTCCTTGGCGTCAGCTTGACGGCTCACGAGACAAGAATAGATCGTGAACTAGGTCAGTGTGTCGCAACCCCTTGGGTTTTCCCTGGCGCCAGTATGTCGGCCCTACAAGACGAGAATAGATATTGAGGTCATTGACCCAGGCAACGGGATTTTCCCTGGTGCCAGGTTGGCGGGCAGACAAGACAAGTCGAGACAAGAATATATCGTGACCTCAGCAACCGGGGTTTTCCCAATGTCATCATCGCAACCCCTGGGTTTTTTTCACCGATAGAGAGCATTGACACAGCTATAATTATGCACAATCAGGGGCCATGGAATCCTCAGTTAGGAGCCGCTATCCCCGTCACAAAATTCTACTAAAATGGTTTGTTTGGTATCGTCTTTCACAATGCACGGATGTGTGTATCCGTCATGGACCGGAGGAGTAAGGTAGAATTGCTCCAGAGTTTATATGGTGTGAGGGAGAGTATAAAACCACACTCCCCCGAGCAAGATATGAATCCACTACCTCCAGCCGCCATAACGTGTACCCAACCTCCGATACCTCTTAAACAACAAAGAAATTTAATGTTTCCGTATATAATGCCCGTAAATATATTTTGACAAAATAATATATAACAGGGCTGAATACATGGCGACAGTTTGGCGGGTCGTCAAGACAAGCGTAGATCAGTTTGTGAGTAGAGCGAGTATTTATTTCTTTTGCTGCATCTACAACTGACATTGTGCCATTTAAATGTGGCGGATCATACGCAAAGCTCTCCAATCTTATTCGGCACAAACACCAAACACCTCTAAATGCGGCTCAACAGGATGCCTGTTGGGACGAGGAGGTATTATGCAGTTCGTTAGACCTGAGGAATACAATCGTGTCAAGTGCTTAAATGAACTTGAGAAAAACAAAAGTTATAACGTTGTGCTATCGGAAGAGAACCGAATGTTATGGTGCTTGAGTTTGTTGGAAGAGTAAGATTGCCAGATAAAAAACTGTGGAGATACTGTCAATATACGCTCGAGCGCCTCTCAACATGTCTTGAATTATTTTGGAGAGGGCTACTATTCATTTTCTAGATTGTAGATGTCTTTTATATGTTTTTTTTTCTTGCTATGTATTGGTCACAAGACCTGAATAATATTGCTGCTTGTTGTTGTTGTTGTTATGCATGTTTTAAATTAATCAATGGCTAATTGTCAATAAAAAAACTAGCAATAAAATGTTATTACTTTTTAACCCTTAAATAAGTCGGTTGGAGAATCAAAGACACGTCGGGGATGGCAACATTGTTGCTGTGACTTAGGTTGCTACCCAAGAGAAAGTATTTTGTCCATAATGTTTGAGATGGAGCTTCTAGGAGCGCGAGAGAGAGAGAGAGGGATGTAGCTGTTAGAACTACGATCAGGTGCAAGGCTGTCATCTGCAACACATTCAACTCCATCTCACCTTGGCTGTTGTGAGTCAATAAGCATGAACCGTAGACATCAAAATAGTCTACACGGTCACGAATAATAAGTTATTTATAGTAATATTTATCAAAACTGTCTTTAAGAAATATGTTTGTATTTACATAAGGTATTCCTAAGGTGTATTAACGCATAGCTAACCATACCAAGAGTAAAACATAGATTCTCTCATATAAACGATACAATAGAATCGAATTTAAAGTGTACGCTATTCCGATATAACTCACGTTAAAGGGTTCGAACCACGATCTCCCGCCACCGTCCTCGTTGAGAGGAAAAATTCCCACTCGGGCTCGAACCATGATTAGGAATCTCTTCTTCGCTAATAATGTGTGAGGCGTTGAGAGAGAGAGAGAGAGAGAAGTCTTTGCTGTGCCCCGTACCATTTAAATAACTTATAGTTTACTTATTCATTAACGAGTGAGAAAGTTTCCTCATGTCAATCAATAGCCGACTGCCATTATAAATACAGTCACTAATAAAGTTTGGATTTTAGGCACACATGCTTTAAATATCTAGAGATAGTGTGTTAATTAATTCCCTTAATACAAATAAAATAGATAACAGATTTTATATTTCCATTAAACATTAATATATATATATATATATAATTATAAAATTTTATAACTGTCTCAAATTAGGGTTTTGTAATGCCAAAGGGACTATAAATTTGTTTATTTAATAAATTCACTAAAAAAAATAGAAATAGCTTCTTTATTTCCTGCAAACCGTTGAAGTAATTAAATATTGCGTTACTATCACACATAAGAATATTTTATCAATACATCAAGTTGTTAACACTTTCAATGTATACTATTATATATGTTTTGTTTTATCCAAAGCTATTATTTATGCTTACTCCAACATTGACACATGGATACGGGAGTCGAACCAGGAACTTGTGACTCAACAATATATGGCTTGTATTTATAAAAGTAGTTAGCGTCTATCCCTCTAGACGGAGCAGAGAAGAAGTACATCAAGCCTCCGCGAGAGAGTTAGGATGATTGAAATATAACGGTAAATAGCTCGGGCTTGGGAGTCACACACACACACACACACACACACGCACACTTTCTTTTATTATTATAGATTCCTGCTCTATAAATATAAATACACGGATAGCCATGCAGGGAAGAGAGAGAGAAAACAAGATCGAAACTCGCCGAGCTACAGTCCCATTTTCATACTAGAAAAGCCCTTAGCTCTAATTTCACGTATTCATACGTCAAGACAGGTGCCCAATGAATAAGTACTGTGTTTACTTCGTAGACTTTAGATTGATACCCAAAGAGAAAGTAAATTGGCTGAATTGTTTCAACTTATCCATAATATTTGAGACAGAGATTCTAGGTCAAATAAACTTGTATTCATAGGATAGGAGAGGGAGAGGTATTCGGGTGTAGACGTTAAAACACAAACATAGCAGTTTTATAATATTTATTAACACAAATAAAAGTTTTCACAAATATAGCTCAAACCATGAAAATGATACTAATAATGATATATAAACATTGTTTTAAATATTATTCATGTAATTATTTCTAATATATTTCCGCTTGAAGAACTCTGGTCGAGTAACGATAATAACGTAATTTATAGGTCTAATTGCGACGTTTTTAACGAAAAAACTAATTATCTGTTATTTAATTTAAATTAAATATACCCAAAAGTTGAAAAAAAAAATTATTATTCTATAATAATGTTTCTGATTGAAATAGTGGACCAAATAATAATTGCTATGTTTTATTTATAAAAACAAACACAACATTTTGTTGATCACAATAACTAATCTGTAAATATAAACTTTGAACCAAAATTTGTCTAATATATATTTAACAAAATTTAAATTTAAAAAAAAATTAATTATACGTGAATCACCTTAAATTTATTTGGTATTTTTAAATATTAGATTTTTCCTGTTAAAATCAGACTTTATATATATATATTGTTGCATGTAAACTAAGCTTAAATTATTTTATATTAAATAAATAAATAATCTGTATTATTGATAATGTAAAAGAGTTCCAACGATACCAAGTAAGTCATTTGGGATCAAATAGTTAAGGCTCATTTTGTAAAATAGCTAATTTAAAAATTAGTCACTAGCTAGTTAGCTATACAGGTTGTTTTCCCACCCTTATAAATGGCTTTGTTGTACAGCAAAGATATATTTAAAATTAATTAGTAGTAGTAATAATAATAATAATTAGCACTGCGTCTTACTACCCGTTTGAGCTATACGCTATGTGTTAGTAAAATTGTCATAATACCGCCAGGTATTTATTACAAAAGAGGTGGAAAGAAGCGGAGTTAGATTATATATTTAAAATAAAACTTAAGTCATATATACTATAGTCATTTGGAAAATGGTTGTTATAATAATAATACTTTCTACGTATTTCAGACAATATTGGGACTTCTAAGAGTCCAATCACCATAGTGACATGCTCCTCTCAGAACTGTTGATTGCACCATTTGTTCACTAATGCCGCAATATCTTGTAGGAATAACGAGATGTAAGTGTACCCGGAGGGATAATGAAAAGTCTATTAGAGAACCTCCCCCGCGCTGATGAAGGGATCTATAGTACGGCGTTGTCCTCATCGAGCATACACAGTGTCTGTGGCATGTAGAACTGTTTTAGGACGTCACGGACGTCGCAATCCTCTACTTCATCAAATGAACCCTTTTTGGAAGAATCGTTCTTCAGCAAACATTTGTTGTCCAGAGTTAGAGCAAATGTGGGGGTGTCATTCAATACATATGTCTCAGAACTTCCGGTGCTGGTCCCAGATAGAGGGCTCACGACACCACCATCTTCAGAAGGAGTATCTCTTGTGAAACCGGGCGGTTTATAGCACCAGCGGTATGAAGGTGCCTGCTGTTTCTGTAACTTCGCTTCATCAAACTCTTTCTGCAGCCGTCTCATTATGCTTTTGAGCAGCACCGATTTTCTAAAGTAATTATTAGAGTCCTTTATTTTCCGCAGTTTGTTTTTAAAAATCTTTATCACTCTTAGATGGTATTTGTCCTTGACGACGCTGCCGTTGGCGATACAGAAACTACAACCGTAGCTGTGAGTGTTGTCAAAAGTGGTTGCCTTAAGATCAGTGGCACCTGAAACACATTCAACTCCATCTTGCATTGGCTGTTGGGGGTCAATAAAACGACTACTTTTTTTGTTTGTAATTTATATTAACGCATAATTGAAAAAAAGGTAAAAAATTCAGTAAGACTTAAAATTTCTACTAGTATAGACATCATTAAGAACTCTAAATTTAATTGCTACACTCACAATCATATGCCACCTATCCCTATCTTGAGCTAATTCTATCCAGTCCACCTCATTACATGCTATCTATTTCAAGTCCATTCAAATGTTATCCTCCCATCTGCGTCCAGGCCTTCCCCAATGGTCAATGATATATACCTAATAATTGCATTATTTTATTTAGATACAGTAAATTGTTGTACTTTAATTCATGTCTAATAAATAGTAAATTGATTGATATTAAAATTATAGCATCAACCAAAACCTTCGTGAGCATTTAATTCCACAGAAAAATTGACGTTCACCTTTACTCAATTAATAGTCTATAATGTATACACTTCCATAGTTCCCATCTTTGACTAGGGAATATAACAACTGTTTTTTTTTTAGTACGACTACATCACTCCCAGTATATATTCGTTAGCTAATTTCCTGTTAAAGGCGTAAGTGGATTCATTGAGGCCTATTGTATTATTGTGCATTAATCATTTAATAAGTAACTAGTTAATTAAGATTTCCTTACACGAGATGTGTTTTATAATATGCCTACGTATCTACAAAAAGGAACTTTAAAAGTTGGTTCAATAAAAATAAAATAAAAAGATGTTGCGAATCCAACTAAAATGGTTGAACAAATAAATTTGAACCAGCTAAGCCCTAAGTTACGTCTCTGCACGTCAATACTAACTTCTCATTTGAATCAGTTATCTTCAGACTATATCTAAGAAGGATTTTATTTTTAATGTAAAAACTTATTAATGTAGAACAAGATATTACTATCTACAATTTTTCAACAACAACATAAATAATAGGCCTACAACTATTTGTGAAATTAATGGAGATAAATAAGTATGGTTCACTTGAATTTATTTTAAATATCATACGAAACAATCACGGCGACTACATTTTATTAAATAATGTATATATTTTACATATTATGTTCGTAAGTTAAATACCTAGGGAAAAATCATGGCGGCTAATATTTTGATAAAATAAATAATATTTTTTACATATGTTTATAAGTAAAATATCTTGGAAAATAAATCACGGTGTTTATATAACTTTTACATAAATTCAGGTTGTAACGCTTTAAATATCTAGAGATAGTGTGTTAATTAATTCCCTTAGCACAGATAAAATAATTAACCGATTTTATATATCCATAAAACATTAATATATATTTATAACTGTCTCAAATTAGGGTTTTGTAATGCCACAGGCACTATACATTTGTTTATTTAATAAATTCACTAAAAATAATAGAAAATTAAATGAACAGCTTCTATATTTCCTGAAAGCCGTTGAAGTAATTAAATATTGAGTTACTAATGTTTGTTACAATTTTGAGCGTTTTACCTGTCGGCTTTATCATTTAACTGTGTCAAATTCAAATATTAACAACATTCATATCCATTACTGTCCTAAGCCTTCATATAAATCTATGTAACTGAAAACATTTAACTGTGTATTGTATCGGTGTAGAAACCCTTAAGTAGGCTTGCCTTGCAACATCTGTTCAAGTTATTTGTAACCTAAACATCAAACAAATCCCATCAACTATTAGGGTCATAAGTTTTCTGTTGCAGTGTCAAACAAACACTCCCAGAGTACCCATTTAACCCAACATCTTAGTTTAGTTGGTAGAGTATCTGCCCACTGAATCAAAGATTCCCCCTCGAATCTTGGGTGTGTGTGAAATAGGGCTAGTTTTCCAATTTCACACCATGCAAATGCGTGTTTACTTCCTCTAAATTCAGCCTTTCCAATTCCTAATGCATTAGTACTTAAGCGTATAACGCGAACGGGTAGTAAGCTGTTGTGTTAAATAATAATAATAATAATTAAAAATTGTTGAGACCATATAATGTGTTCCAGTTCACCGGATAATTACGTCCAAGTTTCCATTTTAGAAATAAATTTTGATAATATTTATAGGAAGTTAGGGGTTTGACCCTAACAAATGTTAGCTTTTAGAACAGCCACAAATTTAAAGTTAAATCACTTTTTTAAGTTATGTAAAAGAAGATAATTGAAATACCTGATGTGGATGTTGTCGAATTTGCCATTGTCCTGCTTAATCATCTGTTCCGTAACTTATTCTTATTATTTTCACAAGAAGAAGAAGAAGACAGGGTTATTCTAAACCAGATATATATATATATATAGGAACAAAATCCCATTTTCTATAGAGAAGCATTGAACCGTTCTTTCTAATTTAGATCGAGATAGAATCGGTAATTACTATTTGGATCACCATTGAGGGAGTAATATTAATTTTCAGCCACGCTTATTGCTTTAAAATGATTCGATACATCAAATGTGATCATGTGTTTCAGTTCAACAGATAATTACGTCCAAATTTCCATTTTAGAAATAAATTTTGATAATATTTATAGGAAGTTAGGGGGTTTGACCCTAACCGGTTAGACCAAAATGCTGATTCAATTATAGTCAGGACCACTATCTGTACAGCATGGCAGGGTATAGTGGTCAACGCAGCTGACTACCAGCTTAGGGGGGTCCCGGGCTCGATTCCCTCTTGGTGTCAGGGGGTATTTCTCCCAAAAGTTAAACGGTCATTCAAGTTCTGGTTAATTATATTTAAATCCCGTTTCACTGAACACATGGTCTAAGGCGCTAGTTACGCAAAAGACTAGACTGCCTAAGAACTGGAGTCGAGGTTTGATCCCGATAGGGTGTGATGAGGGAGGTTTTCCGTTATCTCTCCACGCTAATGTGTTAAACCTTCTTCATAGGCATACAAACCTGATGGGTAGCAAGACGTGGTGCTAAAAAAATTAAGTTTAAGTTAAGTTAAGAGTTTCTACTGGTTTCAATTTCGCTACTCTTCACGGACTACAGAGTTTACAGACACAAACGATCCGTGTTGAGTTAGACTACGGAGGACGGTGAAGATCGCAGTTAGATTCTCAGCTGGGTGTACTGAGGGAGGTAGTTTGAACCCATACCTGCACTTGAAAGGTTTTGTTTATGATTTCACTCTCTCAGGGTAGCAATCTAAAGTCACAACAACAATGTTGTATCTCCTTCCTGTCTTTGATTCTCCAAGGATTTACAGAGCTAAGGTGTCGGCATCACAATTATACTTTTTTAGAACAGAGGTGAACTGAGGCCATTAACATTTGGAAATCCTTTTCGTCAACATGATTTAACTCAACTCGGTGCCGGTGTGGTCTAACACGCTACTCTCACAGTAGACAGGTGTTAATTGAGATTAATGTTGTTGTCTATTTAACCGTCTTATTATCAGGGATATCCTGGTTTTCCCCCACCCTCACTCCAGGTACATTTTTTCTAATCGTCAGTTTGAAATGAATACTATGGAAGATTATCAAAATTTATATGTTTTAAATAGGTGACCAGCCAAACATGCTGCATTCTTGTAAAAGAGTGGCTCATTACCAGCAGTGAATGACCGGCAGTCAGAGGAGGGAAGTGAGGGGGAGGGATTTCCCCCCAATATTGCTATGTTCAAGTGAAAGAAAGACGGTAGCGGCCATTATGATGTAAGAGACGGAGTAGAGTAGATAGACTACTTTTAGAGCAGGTCGTTTGGAGAAGTTCATTCCGGTACAGTCCGGCAGAGCCTCGTGATGGAGGAGTTCATTTTAACCCCCGGCAGCCAAAGCGTTATGTTCTAATAAACAAATAAATAAGCTACAACACCTCTATCTTACCAATTAATTAATTAACAATAACCAATTAACAATAATTAATTAACAATCATTAGTAATTAATCATCAAGAACCAACATGTCCGTCATGCTGTTTGTTCCGGGACAGAAGAGTCTATGTTCATTTTATTCCCGACAGCCATAGCGCGAGGTTCTAATAAACTACAACGCCCTAATCAATGAATAAAAACTCCAGCACCTCTGTCCTACCGATTAATTAATTAACAATAATCAATTAACAATCATTAATAATTAATCATGAAGAACCAACATGTCCGGGGTTTGTTGGCGAGGGGGCTGTAGGGGAGGGGCAGGAGGAGGGGATAATCAAAGGGATGTGGAAAGTAGGTCAGGGGGTGGGGTAAGGAGGCTATTTATAGCAGCCAATCAGAGAGCGAGGAGGCGTGGTCACGTGACCAGTTTCAACCAGTAAGAGCTCTGTTTTAAGGTACCATACAAGCACTTATCTCACTAGGTTGCAGAATAACACACAAAGTTGATAGAAACACTGAATTTGCCAGCCATTTATTGATATAAATATGTAGATTTGAGGCACAGTATAATGCACCATGGGCAATAAAAAAAATCCAATTATATTACTTTTTAAAATATTTAGATACATTGCCATGTGTGGGGAGTAAATGAAAACATCAAAGGTCCAAGCGCCCACTTTGCGTAGTAGCTTGGGTGCGTAAAACGTGGAACTCCGCTTGTTGCTATATGGGGTCCGCGCAGATAATACCTTTTTTCTCTTTGCCCGTTTTTGGCATCTATTGACTGAGTATTAGTATTCTATGAATTATATTCGTGTTGTACCCCAGGGAGTGGGTCAGTAAATACATGTACTATTGAATGCTCTGGCAGTACCAATAGGGAAAGGACCGGCCATAGTACTATTGTGTGTAGACACCTGTATGTTAACCATCTACCAATGTAATCAAATAACCTTTCTATTGCAATTTATTATACTATGTCTCTTAAATAATTTTTTTTGCCCCAATCAAGCAAGCTAGTTTAACTTATAAATGTCATAACAATACTATATGTATATAATTTTCAGTTACCGCTTGTTTATAATCATTACACTGTTCTTCTTTTAGAATCATCTGACCGTAGCCTGGCGCCAGTCCAGCTGTTTTGTAATTGAACATTGCTCTTCAAGCCTACTGCATTTGATCTTGCCCGTGTTGCGACAAGACAGTATAATTTTGGAACTTCTATCTTTTGTTTTTGTATATCTATTTTAATCAATCATATATTTTATTTTTCTGTTATAATAAATCTATTTTTGTTATTCTTATCATTTTATCATTCTGGTTAAAATAATATCCTTGTACACCCGTGTCGGGTGCGACATCCTTGCCTTTCATTTATTTAAACCTCCTGAATCTGATAGTATATTAATACTTGCAGACGACATTGTATTATTGTTTGAATTTCCAGAATGATTTAGTAAAAAAAAAACACAGTTAACGTTATACATTTAATTGATAAGAAAATGATAATCAACGTAAATTTTAGTAAATCACAATTTTCTCAAACAAAGTATATATCAAAACCTTTTACTAATACTTATTTTGTGGCCGTTATGCTCATATTAATTATAGTATGGAATCGAACTATGATTTCACAATGTTACATACAGTAATAATAGCTTTGAACAAACAAATAAATTCAATTTCATAGCTAAAATATGTCCAATGGATTAAGATTGTATCAAATAACGTTTTTTTTGCCCATCTGGAAATAATATAAAATATTTTAAATTAGGGTTGGGACCCTTAAATCATATACTTTTTTTAAACTCAGTTTCTCAAAAACAAAGAAGAAATCTTTTAGATTTATTTTTTATTTGCACTCCATGTGTGGAATTTAATAATTAATCATTAATGATTTCATAATTAGCTAATCACAAAAATTAATATTCTGAAAAGGGAGAAACTTGCTTTATGTTACCATGTAGAATCAATAATAGTTGTTAGCATTGTTGCCAACATTACTTGTGGCATGGTTAAATCTTTTACAGCTAATAAACAAAATGACAGTTCATATATTAATGAGGCCAAACATAATTTATCAACTAAGTATGTAAAGAATAATTTATTTCATCAGGAACAGAACCAACAACTAAAATGAATATATTAGATCAAACTTTTAGACATCGCAAAAAGACATAACCTCTCCTAAATCACTTCGTCCCGACAGTCAAGAAATAATTTAAAGACTCTAACTCTGGCCTTGGGCGTAGCTATGAAAATTATTTGGCAGTCATGTGTGGAGGTTTAGCATACAGTGAGGGCTGAGCTAATAATTTGCTTCCTTTCAATGCTGATAGAGTGTACATTACATTATAGGATAGTGAATTTATTATAACTTGTATCTTGTTATTCAGTACCATGTAACCTCTAAACTTTGCTTTTCCATTAAGTTTTCTGTATTCTACATGGTGTTCTGTATTCTACATGGTGTTCCAGGGTTAGACCGCTAAACTTTGGGATGTGGTAGGGGATCAAAAAAACTAACTCAAAACTCTTTTCTTCAAACAAATAGGGAAAAAAAACCTTTATTTTATTTCTTCTGACAAAGTTTTTAAATGATTTGGCAAAATCTAATTCAAATTATAAAATTCTGACTTTGAGATGCATAAGTTTAAGCACAGGGGCAACAAATTTTTAAATTTAAGAACTTTGCGTGGTGAAGATATAATTGAATATTCATGACAGATACACAAATTATTCCTTTAATATATATTTGTCTATAATAATGTGTGTGCAGAAGTGAGACTTTCTAGAATACATGGCTACTACCATATATATTTATGTGAAGATCTATCCAGTGGCGGACCGTGTTTTTTGTGGGGCCGGGTCAAAGCTTACCAGTAATGATTATTTTTAACCACTTGTTAGAATAACTGAAATTTTGACAGTGGAATTTATCTGTGGCGCCTATTTACTGTTCTAAATGTATTAAAACCAATGTATTTATTTTTTCCAAATGAATCCCACAATCCTCATGTTTTTTAAATCTTTTACTTAAATGTTTAAGATATTTACGGTCTACCGCTGTACACAAACCCTCACCACCAAATAATAAACATTAAAACCAAATATACACAGTTTTAATTCACTAACACTTAAACACAATTGTTTAGCAAACCAAGCCTCAGAAAAAGTTATTATTTTCCTACATCCATTAGCATAGACATGAAGTTATTAAGCTGATTTGTCCTAACAATTTAATTTCAAGTTTTCTTGCATTATTTATGAAAATATTAGATTTTGTCAATTATTTTTTTATTCAGTCTTCCTGATTCATTTTTTACAAGTAATCTAACTTATTGAGTTTCAACACAAATTAAACACAGACACATAAACGAAAATGTATATAAATATAGACTATTTTATCGTATGGTGGGCTTGCTCAGGTTGACCTCATTAGCTAGTGTAAAGCTGGCACCGGAATGGAAGGAGAAGTGACATTGAGAGACATCAAACACTAGGTGTAGCTTCTCTGTGAGGGCCTTTTTACAGCTGACCCTGCTCAGCTTCTATATTCAGTCACTCTAGTGCTGGTTCAGTCCTCGCGTGACATTTGGAGTGGGGAATGAATAATATTTATCTGAATATTGTGTAACAAATCCAATAATGCACTGTGTGTACAGAATTGTGTTCCAAAATAATTTATAGAATAAAAATAAAGAAATAATTTTTTCATGTTAAAAAAATTTTGGAAAAATGTTTGTGGGGCCTGGACTCTGTAGCCCCTAATTACATTTGCCACTGAGTATATCAATACATTTATGAATGAAGTACTCTGATCTTGTTTCAAATATTTATTAGCTGTTAGCTTTAATTATGGTGGAAAGATTAGTATGAAAAATAAACACGAGTTTTAATTAATACATATATTTTTAAAATAACTCATTTTACAAAAAAGACACCTACTTATAGATTTAATAGCATATTTTATAATCTAAGGATGCATTTATCACATAAAGTATGGTAATTATAATCTTGTTTTTCCCATTATTTGATCGGTTTGTATTTAATAAAAGCATTTTTTTTAAATAATACCTAGCATATATGTATTATATGGACATTGCATAAGCTTTTATATTAAGATATTATTTTTAAATAAATTCTATGCTACTTTACATTTATTTTTATAAATCACTAATCTAATCATTATTATAACTATCCATAATAAGCTTATAATGTTTTATTTGACTGACTGGTTTGGTTTTATTTTAATGAAAAGCAAACTTACCAAACATGTAATAAATAGTATTTACATTCTTAAATACTTAAAATAATATCTATAAATATATTAGTTAACTTATGAGTTAACTCAAAACATTAAACTAACTCAAAAGTAAATTAATAATAATACTAAAGAAAATGTTTGAATTAAATAATTAAATGACAAATTAATAAATAATTAAAAAAAGTTAACTACCAATTAGTAAAACTAGTTATAAACACATAGTTCAAGTTTATTATAGTTGCAATAATAAAATTAATATAATAGTTAATCCTTGAAGTTCATTTTATAGATTTTATTGCTTCCTTAACATTATAGAAAAAGTGTAAAATAATTCAATGCAAATTAAAGAAAATGATTATATCCTGAAAAATAGAGAGTAAAATTTCTGAAAATCTATAACAATAATTAATATAGTATATTGATGCAAAGATGGAAGGAAGTATGAAGCATGTAATAAAAATCAAAGAGATAAATTGAATTGTTTCTATTAAAGTTTAATTAATTCAAATGGTGTTTTCAGTTGGGTGTCATACCTTATCACATAGGCTTACACTATATTATTTTTACATGCTTCCAGGCTACACCAGTTTTATATATCTTAGATAATAGGCTCTTATTAGTTGTCATTATAATTATTACTCATAAGAAATACTAAAAGACATTTTAAAAGAATCAAATGAGATCAATTGGGGAATTTGTGACTATACTTAAGGTGCTACTTTATTGCTTTTTTACGAAAGTTAGTAAACAACTGTGTTCAATCCTTAGCTACCTTTGTGATTACATATTAAATGATTTAAATACTGTAGGAAAATAACTTTTATTTAAACTATATTTCAAAATATTCATATTCATATTCCCATTAATACAAATTTAATAAATACCATATTCCTGCTTTACGGTGTTCTGCTAATACGCTCACTTTGCTCGGCCCAAGTCTTGTCCTTACGGCGTTATATGCTATGACGCACACAGTGAATGGCTGTCTTTGGCCTCCATTTTATGTTATGTCTGTCTACAGTAGTGATGGGCATTATTGAATGATTTTAACTATCGATTATTATTGAAACATGACAACTATTGAATAATCATTTGATAGTTTTCATTAGATTATTTTTAATTGCACACTTTACATATAATAGTGTAAACATGTTATTAGTATTTTATATGCATTTTAAAGTTAAAGAAGTGCTATGTCTCGCTTTAGCCTAATCCACCATGTAGATGGAGTCCTACTGTACTAACTTTATAAAAGAACGGTTTTAAATAGTATGTAAGATAAATAAATATAATTATTGTTTAATATTCAATTTTTAAAATATCTTAGAGCAGTTATATAAATAATCATTGAATAAAAAAAAATTAAGGATGCATTTTTAACATTATAAATGTTCATTAAAACCATGTTTCAAAAATTGCAAAAAAATACATAAACAAAAGCCACATTTAAAATAATTATTTGTAGTTTGTAAACAGAGCACACATTTTAAAAAGATATATTATTTTAATTATATATATATATATATAAAATAAATTCGCACTGAAACATAAATGTTTCAAATATGTAAACAAATTTCGTATATCTGTATTGATAAATAGTGAAAATGAATATATACAACCAACCATATTAAATCTGTCTAATAAATAATTACAAAGTCAGTAGAAAATACATATCACGGCATTTATTAAAAGCAAGATAATGTTTTGATGAAAAAAAAATCACCTGCAGAAATACCCAACCCTTATTTATTAATACTGATGCATTTTATCACACAGCTGGTAGTCCTACTTAAACTACTCCATATTGATTTATTGAAATGTTTAAAATCATGCGACAATAAACATCTTAGTGCATGATTTTAACAAGTGTCAACTACAAATAGTGATCCTATTATTCGAGATCATCACAGTTCAACAGCTACAATGGATCAAACTTGCTATTTTATTCTTTTCCCGTACCATTCTTAAGATAAAGTAATTAATGTACGTAGCTGAAATTTAGTAATGTTACTATATAATTACTTTTATTTTTATACCCCGACAATTTGATTTTATCTCATTTTGTAGTGCACAATATCGCCATTAAGAATTAATTTGTATTATTATAGTTTAACTCCAGTCTTTAATTTTATTAAAGTGTCGGAATTGATAGTTGAAATATAACTATATATATTTAACTAACAAGATTAGAGTTCAACAGTTCACTCCTTGTTGTCTAACCTAATTTTGTAACTGTGGTAAAAATTAATATATTTATTGCATTTGGTTTAAGAACCGGTAAATTAGGTTTGATTTGTATAAAAAACGAAATAGTCAAACATACATTGACATACCATGTATCAAAAAATATTTTTGATTAAATATTTATAAGTGAATTTAAAATGAATACATGTAAGGTATCTTCTGCGTACCGTGAAATGTAGTGTTTACTTTACTGGGCTCCGGGAGAGTGAATCTTATAAGATTACATCAGGTGGGTTTTCATTCAAGGTTAGGCTGGTGATATTAATTTACCCAAAGTAATCTTATAAAAGGTTTTCATTGAGGGAATATCATTAATAATATGCTAGACTCATGTCTATCTTAGATCATAAACAAGTTTACTTTAGTTCTCTCCCTAAAGAAATGGATATATTGATTATATTTTCTCAATTTAATAGCCAACATTTAATGAACTACCCTTTGATAAATTAATTTTAAATACAGTGCCTTGCACTCCTAGCAACTCATAATCGTTGATGACCACTATGAATAACACTTTATACCCGCCTTGGTGGCGTAGTTGGCTAACGCGCTTGTCGTGTTGAACTGCTCAACTGCTGAGGACGGGGAGATCGAGGTTCGAATCTCGGTCGGGTGAATTAGGGGTGGTTTTTCCTAAATGTTTTTCCACTCTCCCTCCACGCAAATGCGGGTTCACTTCCTCTAATTCAACCTTCCCCATTCCTAATCCATTAGAGTAATTAGTACTTAAAGCGTATAACCTGAACGGGTAGTAAGACGCGGGGATAAATATTATTATTATTAATAATTTATGATATGATATTAAACAAATCAAATATCCAACTATTTCCTATATTATCAATTTCCTAAAGGTGACCTGCGAGAGTATATAATTTATAATTGATTATCTTGTGATGAGGAGTTCTGTGGTGATACCAACAGCAGTTTAGAACCCAAATATCATTATGAGTTGATCTATGTGGGAATATGGATCTAAACACTGATTGATTGTAATTTAACTAGCAATTAAATATTTATGAGGTGTTGATTTGGGTGGTGATCCACCTAGAAGTGTCCGACACCTTGTGATATATGCCCGGTTGATGGTCCACTGCACAGCCAAACCCTGCGCTTGTTATACCGGCTAGTGTCCATCGTCCCTCATGGTACACTATAAGAGGACCCCCCGAGTCACCCTGGAACACAATAAAGTTAGTCATAAAGTCTTCATTGTTATATTGACGCAATAGATAGACCAGGTTTATTACCTGCATTAGTTGGTTATTTCGTTAGTAATGTCTATTAACAGTTTAAGTAGCTGGTCGAAAATCTTTAGTTATATATTTATTATTTTTAAGTATTTGATTGTATGATTAATTTTTCACCAATAATATTTTCAGGTTTGTTTAGATATCCATACCGCTACTAAGAACAACAATAATTTTCATTTTCACAGTGTTAACAAGGCATATAGGTCCAGACCGTCCAATATATTAGTTTTAGATTGCATCCATATAAACGTTTTTAACTTTCTGCCCCAGATCATTCTACTTCCCATCTACTTCCCATCTGTTTTCAATCTGTCTCCTCTACAAGAGGTTAATTTGCAGCTTGCATTTATCCCTTCTTCTACCTGAAGAATGCAAGTGGTATATATACCTTCTTCTAGCAGGTGAATGGTAGCTAATTTAATTCACCTTGAATATGTATTATGGGTCAGGACTAGGAGGGTAGCCTCATAGTGGATTATTTACTATCTTCTCCTACTTACCAAAAATAACATATATTCATTCCTCATATCAACTTGAGATTTCCCGTTGATTTATAATTTTTTTTGGATATATGCAATTATTTATCTTCTTTTCAGACAATTATTGGTATAAATACAATGTAAGCATGCTCAATGTTTCAAACTAAACCATGCTACAGTTTGACCAATCACTAGGATAAATGTTTTGGTTTTTCTATCTTCCTTATAGCCAAATGCTAAACGCTATTGGCCTGCGTTGAAACAACATCCAAGGGCACAACTGGGTCATGTCATGGCCATTTATTGCCAGATGGTGGCTCTTTAATGTGTAAAATACATACTTAGGTGATTCACCCTACTTCTGGTTAAATGTTAGTTTCTATACATTTTAAACACATTGTGGTAAATCCTTAAGAAAGATTTCACTTAAAATGTCCTTCCTCTCTTCATGTGTGAGTTCTAGGATCTTAATGTGTTTCTTTATCCAAATAACTGTCCGACATGTCTTACCTCCTGATGTAGCCCATATTCTCACGATCAACATGCAAGTAGACAGCCAGAAATCAGACACTAGGAAACATATGAACAGCTCCATGTTCTTGCCAAATTCTACTTAGGAAATTAACTTATTACAGGATATAAAATGCATACAAAGTTTTTTTCTATAAATTTCATACAAAATCTTCAACTGAGACGTCTTATCTGTAAAAATATAATTTAACAACCCCAAGTAAGATTTAATTGCGATACATTTGTAGGTAATGTACAATTTTCAACTAACTTCCATGTGACCCAAATATTTTGTATTTTTCTCAAAAGAATTTACACCTAGAATATTTTCATTCGACATTATACATTGCAATCTCTTCAATACTTTACTTACTCACATTAGTCTGACAATTTTTCATATCTCTAACTGAAATAAGGATATCATCAATATAGCGAAGAATACCTCATGTGTTGCCTAAAATTTGATCCATATTGGTTTGGAATATCGAAGGAGCAAAACCTCTTAAATCAAAACCATCCCAAATGAGTCTCGATTACCATTCCTGTTTATGACTCCTCGGAGAGTTCTGTCTATTAGCTATTGAAAAATACAGAGTAGTAAAAACTTTCCCTCTGGATGGTAAGGCAAAAATACGTTCAATTTCAGGTAGCAGGTAGGTCCTACTGATATACTTTTAATATTATATTTGTTGTATTCTTGAAATCAACAAACAACTTCAAACCTTTATCTTTTTTAAACCATTACAACAAATTGTGAGGCCCATTCTGAGATCGTAATAGGTTCAATTAGCCCCCCCCCCCNTTTTTTAATCCCTCCGAATTATCTGACCACTTTTGCACGCAGTTTATAAGGAACTACATAAGATTTAATACATACAGGACAGTGACCATTTTTAACAGAAGAGAAACTTTAAAATATTTACTGTCCTGTTTAGTATCCACTTCTAACACAGATTTAAATCTCCCGTTTATGTATTTTATCCTAATCTGTTCACTTACATTTTACCTCCTGAGTTGCAATTTTATTTATTGGATTTACTATTAAAACATCTCTCCTATTCGGAAAAAATATCAAACCAGTCTATGGCCAACAATGGGCACTCAAACAAATTTACAGACAAAAATGGCAAACTTTTTTGATAGCCCTGCACTTTTACAAATATTTGACCTGACCTTAAAATGTCTTAGTTGCCTGATGGTGGCTTTAACTTTAATGAACATCATGTCAATTTAATATTTGGAAAGTATTTTTGTAAGTGATCACCGAGCGTACAATAAATGCAGCTCCTGTACCTATCTTCATTTTTAAATTTTAGTTTAATTTGTATTCTTACAAATAACGATCCAATAATATTGCAAAACATTTAACTTAGTTAGGACTAGTTTTCATACCACACCAATATAGTCTGTTTCACTGTCTGAACTTTCGGTTTTAAACTATTACTTTATTATCTTAATCCACTGCAAACTATTTCTTCTTATACTTGTTTTAAGAACTTAATATATATGACTTTTTTACATTTAAAACACGTCCATTATTTAACATTATATGTAGACTCCGAATTTTTCACCACATCTTCAAAATTTCCTTGACGACTGGTTTCTCTCCTTTTTTTTGTTATTTTTGAGAGTGTGAACCCCCAGAAAGTTTTTCTTCACTTTGATCTGCAAACGTTGGTGCACTTAGTCCTGACACCGACACAGTTGACTATTGTATCTACTGGGTTTGTGAATTAGATCATTTCAAATTTATAGCTTGCTGAAAAGTTAGGTTAACTTTCATTGGTAGCATTATTTACATACTCTCCGATTCCAAACCAAAAACAAATCCATCCCTTAAGAATTCTCTCTAAAAATGTTCCAAAGTCACACAGGATATACCCGACTATTATTCTTATGCGTTTTCACTTTGATACGTACCCTTGATTGTTGCATTGGTAATCACGTGATCAAGTATAGATCTGAATGAATAGTAAAGAAGGCTCAAGGAACTAAGCAAGATGTCATCGAAATCTTATTGGCGCTTTTTTAGTTAGTAATTGTTTTAGTTTTCTCTTTTTGTCTGTCAGAGCTCAGAACTTTTCGTTATCCGCCATATAACATTATAAAGTGTACTAAATAGTATCATTTTATAATTTCTCATCATCATATGTTGTGAAAGTAAGTTGTCAAATTTTGTTTAAGCATAACAAATAATTGCGCGTTATATATTAAATTGTTTAGTAACATGAATATTCCCTCAACAAGTATGGGCCGATATTTGAAGTTTAACATAGTTAATACGATCATTGGTAGGTAAGCAGCACTGCGGGTCCAAGGGTGCAGAAAGTTTTGGTGCTGTTCATGTATTCTTATCTGATGCAGTCTTGGTTAGTAAGTGAGTGGAAGTGTAAAATCATCAAGTCTAAAACTCAAGGATCTGTCAAAGATAATTGAAACAATTAAGATACAGCCACAGTTCATTGCCAATCATTTTCATATTATAATATATTCCTATAAACTTTCGTAATTTATTTGATCCTGTTTGTTAAGCCAAAACCTTTCAGCCATCACTAATTGCTTCGGAGCATAGGCTGTTTCCAAATTATCTACTCATGCGTCATCACCTTGAAATGCATCCTTGTCAGTTCCATCAGCAATGACGTGAAGAAGTGTACACTTGTCCGAATTGTAGCCAAGGATACAGATGCACCCTTATCACGTCCTTAAAATCACTTGAATCCAAGAATGAAAGCAATACGTCGTCGTTCGGACTTGACGCAGGGTTTGACTTTCAACTGTTTGATTTTCTTGTCATCGTGCAAAGCTTTGCATAGCCCGTAATTTAGAATTATACGAGCATTTTTCTTAACACCGCGTCTTATCTTGCTAACTGTTGTGGTTATGGCATGTTATTGTCAAATAATTTGAAACGTCACGTGAAAAAAAGTCGTCGAAAATCTGCAAGTGTGAAGTATGCTAAGTAATTGTAAGTGCTTGTGTGTGAATAGTCTGTGCCCTACACCCGTGTGTACTTTTTCTGCACGTTTGAATCAAACACGTTAGGACCTAGGATATATAGGACTTTTTGGACAGCACATTACAACTAGCGCTGCCTGGTGAGTATTTCTGAAACTGAGTTTTCATGGAAACAATATTGAATTTTGATAGTGTTTTGTCAATGTCGACATTCTGCTTAATTCAATCAATACACAACACAATAAACAACTTTGCGTCAAAAGGTCTGCCAAAAACTCATGAGTACTAAATTACTTGTAAAGCATATATACATATTATTTGCAACTATTATTAAATAAATATTATAACATAATAATTATTGTTTTCCCTCATTAATTTACTTATGTCCTATATCAATCAAGTTTTATTTATTCTTAAGTAGTTCTACTTGTCAACTTTAAAAGACTGAAAATACTTTTCTTGTGAAGAGGGATTTTCACGTTTAAAATATAAATTAATCCAATTAATTTAACTATATTAACAAATAAAACATGATTTTTGTTTTATTTTATAGTTTGTGTATTTTTTATTCTATTTACACACAATATATAAAACTCTCATTTAATAAACAAACATTATTTTAACTCCAGTTTAACTGGGGTACATCAGCACACTTGAAAGAGAGTTTGGACACCATCAAAAATAATTACTTCCAGCCTAAAACTTCAACACCAATGCATCTTTCTAGTGCAAGGGCCAAGGGCCCTTAGGCAGACTATCTAGACACAGCCAACTGAAGATTGAGATAAAGTAAAACTGCCTTATTAATTTTCATTAAGGCTGGTAGATGGCATTTAACATAGTTTCAAAGATAAACGCTAGGTAGTAGCACAGATGTATCAAGGAAAAACAAAGATATTGAAATACTATTTGACCATTTGAATCGATGTAAAGAACATAGAATGGTACCACCACTTGCTTACGTCACCCAATACACATCAGTTATATTTTAATAATAAATCATCAACACATAGGCCTATACATTATTTTAAATAATTAGAGTAGTGACGTTAATGGGACCTTGGTGTGGATTATTATTTGAGGCTCTAAAATGTGACCTGATTTTTAACACCTCAGTTTGTCTCCCACATAGTTTTGTGTATGTAACGCGCTGGTGTTTACTGAGTGACATCACATGCTCAGCCTATCAGATGTACTTCTCCATCTGCCACTACCTTCTATTATCTTTTCATTGGTTCTAATAGTCTGGTGCAGTTTTCAAGAGGTGCGTGTCAATGTTGAATTCATCACGTTTAAAAATGAAGGAATCTTATCAAGGATTCTCGAGACTGTTCAGATACAGCCATTGTAAATGTTTAGGCCAAAAATAATCTGATCATAGGTCTGGTTCGTTGGAATTTCTAAAATAGCTCAATTTCTTAGTACCAATAATCATTATTGTCTGTCTTCAGTGGATTTAACATCGTGTATCAGCCAGTTCTTGCGTTTAGACAGCTGATGGAAAAGAAAGGGTCTGGTAACGACATTCATGGATGCAGAAAAATCGTATGATAGCGTGGATAAGAAAAAAGTCTAAAAAGAAATGGAGGAGTCTGGAGTAGAAAGAGGAGTAGCTGGGAGGGTTAGTAAGGAATATATATAATAATAATGTGAGATGTGTAAATACGGAGAAAGTGTGGATAGAGTGGTTCCGATTAAAACATGGAGTCAACTAGGGTGTGCTCCCTAACATTTACTATTTGTATTGGTGATGAAAATGCTCATGAATAGAGCGGGAAGGAAATTGAGTGAGGGGAATATGAAAGCAATGATGTTTGCTGATGACTTGGATGTATGGGGGAAAAGGAAGAGGAAGTACAGGAACAGATGCAGAAATGTAATGAGAAAGTGAAATAGTCTAGAAAGAAATTTACTATGGTGAAAAGTGAAGTGATGGTGTTCACAAGGGAGAGAACAAGGCCAAGAAAGAGGATAGAACTAGATGAAGTAGATATAAAAGATGCTAAGATTGTAAAGTATCTTGATAATGTGATTGAGGTAAAAAGGGCAGCATAGAAGATATAGTTAGACGAGGGCAGCAGGGAAAGGTTTTATACAGGTGTGTAAAATACCGAATATAGAAAAGAGAAGTGCCCTTGAAGTGTAAGTAAATATTGTAAAGAGCATACTTCATGCCCGTAGCAGTATGCAGTGGAAACTTGGACTTAGGATGTAAGAGAAATAAGGAGAGTATAGAGATGAAGCTTTTGAGGATTATGCTAGGTGTCACCAGAAGAAATAGGATTAGGTGTGAAGATGTACAGGGACACAGGGGTACAAGAGATAGTTGAGAAAACAAGGATGAGATAGTATTGACCCTTAATGAGGATGGAAGGGGATAGGGATCAAAAAAGATTAATGGATATGCCGTATGTAGGAAAGAGACTGCAGAGGAGACCACGGAAGAGATGAGAGAAACAGATAGCAGCAAGTGTGCAAGTGAGAAGAGGAGAGGGGAAGAAAGTTAGGGAGGAGGAATGGTGGAAGGACAAAGTAAGCTAGAGGTATTTTACCAAACGGACCTGGCCACATTCTGGAAATAGTACATGATTATAGTGATTAAAATAAAGAGAATCGTCTGGTTTCTCCAAACAAATCACAATCGGCATGAGGAGAAGTTTGCAACAGCCATATTTCACAAACAATTCTGAGAACAGGTTGGTCATCTTGTGTGATAAGAACTGGCTTTGGGCTAACAGAGATCCTTATTGGGATGGAGATATAAGGAATCACCTACTGGGGGAGTTATGGGCAGACAACAATCCCAACTTTGTTAATGATCATTCTGAAACAAATACATATGCTATATTGTTCTGATTAGTATCTTCAATTAATATTATACAAGGGTTACAAAATCAGTCATATTTCACATGCTTCCTGTGAGGATCTAATCCTACTCACTTAGGTCCATGCCATTCACTCTATTCATGTATCCTGCAATTTTTCTGATGTCATGTTATCTTTTTTTATAAATTGGTTTATTGCAAACATTTACAAGCTGATTTGCTAATATGAAATGTATCATTCTTAGAGGAAACGGAATATTAAAAATTATTTTGACAATAATGGGAAAGTACGTGAATGAAAGTCAAACAAACTAAAAGGATAAAAGTTGACAAATTCCTTAATGTCCCTTCATAATATACCTAACTCTTTTTTAATATATATTACATAAAATGAAGGATATTTGAACCTACCAAACAAGCATCCATATGGCCATCACTATGGCCTGCGCAGAACATTTCAGAAAACAGTTCCAAGTTAATGTTCTTGTGATCATGCCACTGGAGACATTCTTCATCACTCAGGATAGGTACTGTGGCCTTTTGGAGAATGTTGGTCCCGGTCTTTCCTGATACACCAGCACAAACACAATATATATCTTCCCCACTTTCAGATTCCAATCAAACAAGAACATGTTTCATTGCAAAAACATAAGATAAATAATCTTTAGATGTAATATATTGATTTGGGTTTTAATAATTAATAGAGTTAATCAATATATTCAATTGGTGGAAATAAAACTGTTCAAAAACATTTCAACCACTTCGTTTACGAATAACTTTTAATATAGCTATTAATAAATCAGCATTTATGAAAGTGCATTTAAGTAATTTTATCGCCAACCAAAAACAATGTTAAAATATTTTAATGGTAAAGATATATATATATATATATATTAGCATCACGTATTACTAACCGTTCAGGTTATACGCCTTTAATTGGTTAACAATCCTACGTAAATATAAATTGCAATATAAAACATGAAATATTTGGTCAGTTAGGTACCGTATGTCGTGTCCGTCTTTCCCCAACCTGCCACAACACCAGTCTGGCCTTTAAAAATATCACTTTGGTGGGGCAGACAAATGGGCAGAACATTCTCTCTGTAAAGAACAGGACGAGATAGTCTCAACAGCGCCAGGTCAAACCTGCAACAAAAGATTAGATCAGAGTTGATACAGTTAGAGCAAGGGAGGTCTTCTTCATAGGAGTGATTGTTTGCTAAGTATGGATCAATAATATCTCGTCTATGTAGCCAGTGGAGTAACTAGCACTTTTTAAAATCAACGAATACAGTTTGAGTTTGTTGTAACATCAATAATGTTATGTTTACCTAGTAGGTTGCCCAAAATTGTCGATTCAAGATGACATAAGAGGAGAGACACGTAGGTATTCCTCATCTAAGAGAAAAATAACTAGTAACACAATTAAGATTATCACATACGTTAGTGGACACACGGACTAATCCTCATGATTTGTTGGCAATAGGAATGACACGGTTCGAATTCCTGTCGTATGTATTAAACTTTTTTTAACCAAAATATTTACCACTCTCTATCTACGAACACGTAAGAATATTTCCTCTAATTTATACTAGTAGTAAGTTACGACCATTGAGATTTCCTGTTCCACGATGAGAATAAACATCCACTTTCCTGTTACATCCTGTTTCCTTCTCCCACATTGGTTGTCCTACTTCACACACATTTGTATCAACCCCCACCCACATTGGCCCATACCCCCTATTTCTGGATGGGGACATAATCCAACCCAGCAGCGGATTCATAAAAGAAATGACAGGGGGCGCCCTGAGACCAATATTTATATTACTCCCTAATATATTTTTTTAAATACAATATTTTTGTATACGAGTATATGGGACAGTAACTAAATTTTTAAAAGCTATATGAAAGTAAGCTATGTAGAGGTGAATTAATCACTTATATTAACAATCACAAATATTAATAGTTTACATTTTTACACTCGATAATTATTTTATGACTCATAGTAGTGAAAGTCACAAATCTTGACGTTTTGTATAGTGCTATTACCAAACTTAATATTCAGTTCTTTGAAATGAGAGAAGATAAGATATGTACACACACTTTGATTAAAGTTTTCACGAATATTTTTTGAAAGACATATTTACAATCTCTTCTGTAGTAATATAAATATTTTTATTTATACTGAGCATTGTCAAACTATTGAGTCTTTCCTTGGATCATTTTTAATCTCAAGCATGTTTTAGTTATTTTCATTGAACTAATAGATCACTCTGTTGCTGAAGTAGTAACTGCTATTGCACAAATAATTTTCAATAGGCACTCAATGTTTGGAAACATAGACGCAAATTTGTCTGTTGCCTTTGGCGTATTGACTTTTTCGGATTTCTGTATCCATAATTCCCTCAATAATTCCAAATTCCCATGTAGTAGGTCTACTTATATAAAAAAATGGTAAGTCAGATTAATATATTTTTGCTGCATTTAGTATCTCTTCATCTGCGGTATCCAAATTAAATAATATACTTAGGTATTAATTTTTGCAGTTTTGAAAGAGCTATGGGACTAACTTTGAAAAATCTTGTATCAAACTTTTAAATCATATAGTCAAAATATTGTAAGAAAGTGTTCACTAGAAATTAGTCTATCAGTTCGGTCAAATAAGCTCGGTTTTAATAGACATTCCTAGCTCTTGGAATATTTATTTCCCCAAATAGTTTTTAGGATATACTCTTGACCTTGTCAAATATTATTTTAAATCCATTTTCTCGTGTCCTATTTAATGCCGATTTAGCCATTTCTACCATTGCAATTGCCTTAAAGAAGTAAGCAGTAACAATTTTATGATTAATTAAAAGTAGTAATGTTATGGAATAAAACGCTGTCAAAATTTTTAAGCACAAAAACAATATTTGCAAATTATTGCTGCGGACAGCGACTTGGCATTCATTACCTGCTGCATTGGTGCTAATTATATCAACCATTACAAGAAATACTGCAGGCAGTATTTACAAACAGCTAAGAATTCCATAATTTCTCTAAAACTCTCGAGTTTCGCAAAGCTTTCTGGCCTTCACAATTTACCAAAATGGTAGGAGTTCTGTAATTTTACGCTTAACAAATGGGTTCTTGAGGCAAGTTATATTAAAGATTTATTAACGTTTGTAGCTATACCGACTGTATTGCGGATACTAGGTACTGTACTTGCTTTGTTTGAAGCTAAATTCAACCTGTGATTGGCACAATGTCTATAAATAGCGAGAGGTTGTATTTTCAATATTTTTGCTTGTACACTTCTCAATGCTCCACTCATGTTAGCGCCCCCATCGTAGCTTTGTCTACGGAGGAATGCAATATACAGATTTTGTCTTTTCAAAATATCAAATAAGGTGTCACTCAAACCCTCACTAGTCAAGTTAATAACTTTGGTAAACCCAGGCGAGTTTTCTCTTGTAGCTGAGTTTTCTGTGAGTAAATATCAAACGCAGAGTGAGAGTTAATCAGAAATGCTTACGCTAGTTGTTTCGTTAGCCAAGATAATATAAACCCTTCGAGACCTTAACCTTTTCAACCATTTTACTTTGTATGATTTCCCCGCAACATTTTATAAATTCATTTTGGGTTGTTTTACTTTAAAGTAGCATTTTTACCAGCGGTCTACAAATGGGTTTTCAAAGATTTTGTCACCATCATTGACACAAAACTTTATTAATGCCTTGAAATTGCCTTAACTTTCAAATTATCAACTTTTCCTAACTGGCCTTCATCTTCACCTATGAAAATTTACCTCTCATCTGTATGACCCCTCAAAGCGATATTTGGCATTCCACAATGTAGTATTGTCTTAATGATTAGTATTAATATTTGTCTATGACTCTCTATTCTTAGCTTGTTTGTAGATAATGTCTATTTCTGCTTCAATACTCAATGTTTTACCATCCATGACGTCAATAAAATGCTTAGATCTAACTCCGTTGTTCTTATGATATTCATTTTTTCAATTAACTCTGAAATAATTCTTGGCATTTTCATTAGATTATAAAGTTTCTATTACCAAATTTACCAGCTTCATACGACTATGACCGGCCTCACCTTTTCCAAATAACACACACATTTTGCAAAAATAATATTCAAATGTATACCTATAAGACACTCAAGGAAATTCCTTTATCCAGGGCATTTTGAATGATATATTTTTGCTTTCTTGAACAATAGACGGAAATTTGTTGTTTTAAGTTGGACACCATGAATCACCCAGTACACTATAACGTTCGTCATCAACTATTTTCTGCGTAAACCCGAAATAAAAATCAACACTTCTGGCATTTTGAAGCCTGACTTAAGGGCTTAGGCCAAACATTAGAGAGAGGCCGGGTCCCAAAGGGTTAGAGACCTTATCCCGAACACATTAGACAGCTTGTGATGTGATTCACATACTATGGAAGCCTGATCACTAATTAGGTAACCAAACCAAACCGGCACAGCAACGGGGTAAGGGAGAGATGTACATCCTACCACCGGATGGAAAACCATTGTTTTATCACGCCACTGTAATTAACATAAAATTGGGTATTTGGGTAGTTGGGAGAATTTCATTTGATCATCACAGTGTGGTGTATGGATAGATGAGCGTTGAAATATCGTGTATTTCCTAACAATGGGATTATTTTCAAATAATAACAAGTTCGTATATTGGTTGAAGTCTTATTGTTTAATTTACTTAAATCAACCTGTTATCGGTTGAACATTCTCTGGTCCTTAACTTCAATATGTGAGGTGGAAGTAGAAATGTGGGAGTACTGTCTAGTATTTCTAATTTAAATATTGTAACGTGGGGCGCACGTGACCTGGGAGGGTCACAGGCCGTTCACACGTGGACGTGTGAACCACGAGTTCTTTT
>CABFOW010006720.1:6446-29627 GCA_902141385.1 Timema californicum
CACAAATAAAACTTACTTAATGTCACCAACTACCATTACAACCACAAATAAAACTCACTTAATGTCACCAACTATCATTATACCCACAAATAAAACTCACTTAATGTCAGCAACTATCATTATAGCCACAAATAAAACTCAAAAGTCACCATCTACCTATATAATCACGGCTTTAAAGCAGCCTAAGATAGAAATAACCTGCGCAAACCCACATTCTTCTACTGCGCAGTCTGACAAGCGCTTGCATGGTTCACACCGGCGCGGCGCGGCTGTCCGGACGCACGTGTTACAATAGCTAAACAAAATAATGTGTTATTAATTGTGTGTTTAATGTGATGATGTTGAAACTTTAATCAATGTGTGTGTGTGTATATTTTATAATTCCTGTATACTTAAATAGCGTAGTTAATATAATTAACTTAACAAGAACATTTATAATGACAGCATTATATTTCAAAATTGTTTCTGAACGTCATTTAGAAGACAGGCTAGGGAAATTATTGTATATAACGTAGCTGATCACTTTAAAAACAATAAAGAACAATTTAACATAATATATAATGTAGATGAACATACAAGGGAAAGCACATACGTGTTTTAAGTAGTGTAAACATACTTTTGGTGGGAAGGTAAATGTTCGTTTGTTTCTAAAGGACACCTGACCTTTTCTACTCCGAAAGGAAATTGTAGGGAGCGTAGTAAAATAATATTTATAGATGATTTCACGAAAGCATCAATTCCTAGAAAAGTACACGAATTTTATAACATAAGAAACACCGTAATCAGCTTTTAAAAATAATGATTGTATTGACTGCATCACAGAGTATAAGTGAAAAAAAAAATCAAAAGCTTGAACTTGAAGAGAAAAAATGTAAATAAAAAAATATGTTGATTAAACGCCCTGAAATAGTGGCATGAGGAGCCAGGTACTCACGTAAAACTCATGAATTTTTGAGTAGTGTAAGGAACATTATATATGTTGATGGAACCTACTAAATTAATGCTGGCATTTCAAATTCGAAAGAGGTGTTGTGACGCCTATTGGAAAAGGAAAGAGACTAATCACTGTGCATCCTGGAAGGGAAAAGGGTTTTATTCCCAAGTCACCTTTCTTTTTAAAATCTAAACAATAAACAGGAGACTACCACGATGACATGAACTACCCTAATTTCAGTAAGTGAACCAGTGAGAAACGTTTACATAATGTTCCCCCCAGAAGTGTTATAGTGATGGGTAATGCTAGTTATAGTAAATTGTGTTAAGGTGAATAAGTAACCAACAAGTGCCTCTTTAAACGATAACGTTAAAATATGGCTAAGAAAAAAACAGCATTTCATTCCTTAGCCTGGAACAAGTCATCTGTATACGTCACAGATGAGAATGGGCCATCTGATTTCATAATCAAACTCACCAATCACTCTACTAGCGTGTAAGCTGCAGCATAATCCTTATGTGTGCGAGTGTGTGCGAGTTGGTGTAAGATTAATTACTTATTTTATTTTATCTCTCTGTTTCCACCACTGATCTAGAGATACTTCCTTCAAGTTGATTACTCTTTTGGTTGCTGGTTTTTTACGTGTTTATCTCATTGCAATATTTTATATATTTTATGTTCATGTGTATGTTTTCCTCAAATGCCTGTCTCCTGTGTTTTATTTAATGAAAATAATTGATAAAAGCAGTGTAATATTAACTTAAGACATGGTTAAATGTCATGGCTAATTTCACCATGTAAATAAAGACAGCAATAATAGTAACGATAATTCACTGAAGAAATAGAAAACCAGAATTAATTGAACTTGTCAAAACCATTCACTGAAAAAATGAGAAAGCCTGAATTAATTGAACTTTTCAACATATTTATTTGTGAGACGAAATATAAAATTGATCAGTTAATAGAAGATAAAGGTCATGATATTTCGCATCTGCCACCTTATCATGCTGAGCTTAACCCAATAGAAATGATTTGGAGTTATGTAAAAGGACAGGTGGCACAAGATCTCTCAAGTAATTCTATTGAGGACGAAAAAAAGTTTCATGAAAGATTGTTTCAAGAATACACAGCATAAGAGTGGAAAAGCTGCTGTGACTATGTTCACAAAATTAAAAACGATTATTGGAAAATGATATTAGATGAAGCGATAGAAAGGTTCGTTAACAAAGAAAGTTCAGGTTTTGGTGAGAGTGAATATTTCATCAGTGAAATGCTAGAACTGGAGTAGAGTTATTCATACTAGTGTAGTCGTACCTTTCTGTATATGCACTATGCCAACCAACCTCTTGGAAAAGGAGTAAACACACAGTTATTGCAGTACTGTTTTTTTTAAGCTACCAGGCTATAATTTTCATTCCATAACTAACTACCCATTACTCACTTCTATCACTCATTCCAGCTACCCGTATACCTAATTATAACACTCAAAGTCACCAACTATTGATATACCCACTAACACTCACTCATTCACCAACTACCCATATATCCACTGATAACACTCACTCAATTCACCAACTGCCCATATACGCACCTCTTACAATCACTGTCATTAACTACCTATTTATCCACTGTTAACTTTCACTCAAAGTCACCAACTACCCATATACCCACTACTAACACTCACTCAAGGTCACCAACTAATCATATATCCACTGATACAGCTTTACTTAAAATTCTGGAAACTCTTATCAATGTTAAAGATTTTTAAAAGCCCAGACGCAGCTAGTCATGGAAGAATCTTGAAACATTTCTTGTGGCTAACTTATTAAGAGCTCAAATTATGTATAATCCCTCCCCAAATATGAATCATGTGATTGAACATGTCATGTGATTATCCCGGTGCGTCTTATAGTTTAAAGCGTGCCCTAGGAAATGAGAATATAAAATATGTACACCCCTTTCCAAGAGAAGACGAACATACCATTATCATGAGTGCAGGCTACTGTGTATGTGTGCATTTAGAAACGTCATTAATAACTTGATTGTTCATACCGTGGGGATTTGGAAACTGTCGGAATATTGGGGTACCTTATTAGTAATTAATAAATATCATTTTAAATAATATAGTGCCATTTACAAAAGTACTATCGATGAAACAAAAAGCCGAAGCTATTGTTATTGCATTTTAGAGAGGATACTACCTCAAAGATATCATATTCTGAAAATTGAAAAATGACACCCGGACACGGGAATCGAACCCGGGACCTTCGGCTTAGTACGCCAATGCTCTTACCACTGAGCTATCCAGGATTCGTCCCGTGCCCATGGTCATTCTTCACTCATAGGCTGCGTTGTCTGATGGTTGTGATCTTATATAATCACATGTTTATAAGCTTACGACTTCCACGTCCATCTTAGACTCTGCCTTAAGCTATGAGTGAAGAATTACCGTGGGCACGGGAAGAATCCTGGATAGCTCAGTGGTAAGAGCATTGGCGTACTAAGCCGAAGGTCCCGGGTTCGATTCCCGTGTCCAGGTGTCATTTTTCAATTTTCAGAATATGAAAAGTACTATCGTCAAGAAGACATTGGTTGTCATACATTTCTACCTGATGAGCTATAGCCCAATTTCCTTACAAATGGTTATATTTGAAATCTGGAATAAGCTACCAGATCAACTTTCACGTATTCATACGTAAAGATATTTGGTCTTAAACTGCCATTTTTAATATTTATTATCAATATTTATCAAATTTAATCAACAAAACAGTAAAATGTTATTAATGTGACCTTTAAAATATATTTGTAGTTTTTAAAAGTTTCTAAAAATGTCCATTTGGGATAAAATTAAAGTATAACTTATAACTATTTATATTATATACTTTTTAAATGGTCGACTTTTAAAGTATACCTATTTGTTAAAATAATTTTAGACACACAAGACAGTTATTATCTCCACTAAAGTGAAAGTTTGCTTTTAATTACTGAAATATTTTAGAAGTGAAGTTTATTTTCACACTAACACATTTAGATCATGTTCAACGTGATCAAAGCTTTTTAAATTCATACAGCAAACCATGAGATAGCCTTTATGTCAGAATTAGTAATGTAATTTCATACTTTTTGCATATAACTTTAAAACATTCTGCATCCCTAAGTTATCTGCCTTTTGCCTAAACTTGCATGCGTGTACAACAAGTTGCATAGAAGGTAGGAGCGCGGCATTGCACATGTAATAATGGCAAGCACTTTATGTGATGTAGGACCGTTAATGATGACCCTCATAAAGTTTTAGCATTTCTAGATGGACTAGAGTGTTGTTTATTATTAATTTGTAGTAGTTCTGCTGTCGTGTTCCAAGATGGCAAGGTATGTGATGTGCCATGCACCTAGCTCCTATGCAACCTATTAGACATTCATGGTTGGACAGCTTTGATCTCCAGGTGCTGTACGCCAAAACTATGAACACAATTTATTGGTATTAGTAAAGTTTACCGGATGCAAGTGTATAGGGTTTTTGTATTATTTTTAGTTCAAACCAACTATATGGCAGTTTGGGCCATCAGTGTCCGAATATCTTGTTTTATAAATTGATAGAGATGGCATTTTAGCGGAACATAAACTACGGTGGCTAATGTACCCTTAGTTTTAATACCCTTCTGTATTATACACATATCTACTTTTTGTTATAGGGACTAGTAAGTTAGAATTAAAAAGTGTACCAACATTAACATGTAAGAAGGTTGGTAAGCCATTTAGGAAAACCAGTCTTTTCACACCTGTTTGGAATTCTAACCCCAACCTTTCTGTCACCAGTGATTCAGACAAGACTAGACTGATATTTATCTACTAGTACAATTTAGTGCAGGTAATTACAAATAAAATTCGGCTAAACCTATTCGTCAAGTAAATTTATACATGCAGTTTTTAAAACCTACACTTTGTGGGGTGCATGCCAAGCTGTTTTTTAGTGCACCACATATTACTAACCACCCAAATTATTTGCATTTAAATATAATAAATGGGGTAGGGATGAGGAATTTATATAAAATGTACACATACTTATATTAATATATATAATATTATAATATACTATAATTTGAGAAAATAATCGTTAGTCCACAAGATCGGGATTCGAACTAAAGCCTTTTTTATTTTTATCACCGCTTCTCAATACTAGTTTGAATTATATGCGTATGAAATAATCAGACTAAGATTATTAAGGAGAGAGGTTGATCTTAGAGGAAGTATAGCCGCATTCACTTGGAAGGTAAGTGGAAACCACTTAGGGGAAAACTCTGTACGCCCAGCCTGGGTTTGGACCCCAATCTCCCCGTCATCGGCAGTCCAAACTATTGTGAGAGTGACGTCTTAAGACTATTCGACTATCGAAGTGGGTCCCAACTTATTTGCTAACAACAAACCAGATAAGACAATAGTGGCGCCTTTTTCCCCTGATCGTCTTTGAATGCGTTTATATTAATTCTTCTTGAATATATAATCTCACTACAGTTGATTATCCTAACAGTGTCACAAGATACTGTTAGGATAATCAAATCTCGCAGATTAGGATGGGCAGGACATGCAGCATGAATGGGAGATTTTAGAACCTTGTTCGGGGTACTGACTGGCAAACAAACGCAATTGGAAGATACCATTATAGTGACCTAGAGTCCTAGACGCAGATGAGCGGATGAATAGGAATGACCTGAAAGAGATAATGTGTAACGAAGGGAACTGAATAGAACTAGCTCAAGATAGGGATAGGGCGTAATGAGGTGGACTGGATGGAACTAGCTCAAGATAGGGATAAGTGGCGTAATTTTGTAAGTGCAGTAATGAACTTTCGAGTCCCTGGTGCCATAGTGTAATGGATTAGTTTTCAGACCTAACTACCGATTCGTAAGTAAAAGCTGCTAATATAATATATATATAATGTATATGGCATCCTTTCTTGTGTTTATAAAAAACATAAGTTTATGAATATTTAATATGCTGCATATTTCTATATTTTATATTAAGGACTATGTTTACAAGGACACAAGTTATTTTACTGTATATTTTTATTTCCGAAGCTCTGATTTTATAATGTACAACGGAGGTTATTTTTGTTGGTTTATGACCTCATATAACACTAAGGCCTTTTATGAGGTTGTAAAAAACGAAAAGAAAATGTTTGAACTGAAAAATAACGTATGGAATAACTCTAAATCTAACACGTCCACCCATGGAGGTGCATGAGGAAAAGCTAGGTGGAGTGTGTTGGATAGCGATATAACGAGAAGGAAACTAGTAAAATAGAAAGCAAGAGATAATAAAAGTTAACAAAACGAGTCATGGAGAAGGAACACGCGCTCAGAGTATTAATGGGAATCCCCACTATACAAATAGTGTGCATTCACGGTAACTTTGACTTTTAGGAAAATGGACAAATTATTTAAAAACCATCCCGTATTCATTGAGGTCGTGTTTTGTCATTCTTATAGGGAAGGTATGAATTTTAATGATCAGAAAACTGGATAAAAGATTGATCGTTACTAAGAGTGCTACTAATTAAAATTAATTGAAAATTGACACTCGGACAGGGTAATCGAACCCAGGCAAATCATTTAGCCTCAAGCGCCAATGCTCTACCACTGATTTATCTAGGAATAATCTCATGGACAAGGTCATTTTTCACTCAAAGTTTAAGGTTAAGTCTGTGAAGGACGTGTGAAACCATCAGTAACATACGAGTCAAATATATCTCAAACCATAAGATGCCACAGCCATCTGTGACTATTGTCCAAGGGTCGTTTTTAAAATAATTTAAATTAATTGAATTATGGTTACCTCTATACGACCAGTGCCATAATGAAAATGATTTACAACTTTTGTATTGATACTCGTTAAAAGTGCTACGGTACTATTTATAATATAAAAAAAACCTAAAGTGTAAACGAAATGTAAATAAAAACTCAGAAAGATGCATAAGTTTAGCTTACAAACTGGAAATAATAATAGATATGTATGCCTTGAAAAACCTTAAGTAAATAAACTCTTGCATTTCCTTAAAAATGGACTCTTATCACAGAAAACCTTCCAGCTTAGGTACAGTGCTTCACCGTTCACAATAAAATGTGGACTTTCCTTACATAAACGTAGAGAGTATTCAAAGTTGTTTAAAGCCTACATTTTATTGCCATCTGACGCATTAGCTTAGTTGGTAGCATGTCTGTCTACCGAGTTAAGGGTCACGGGTTCGATTCTCAGCGTGGCCGAAAAATATTTCATTGATGAAGTTTGGGTTTACTCTTTCACATTTATATATTAATGGCCGAGGACTGGATATTATGCCTGTCCTAATCTTAAGTTATATGAAAGTAGACAAGCCTATCGATATGGCAGTAAAAAATATATGGATTGAATAATAAAGAAGAGCCAGGCCACAGACTAGATATTGTAGCGGATGTAAAAAATTAACTTGTCAGTCCATCAATTGTTTGGGAGGAAAATGCTATGGTTAAGTACTGATGAATGTACCAAAATCGACAGTATTAAATATAAACATGAAAAAATGTTTAAATATTCAAGATGATAAATTACCTATAACTTATGAGCTATGTAGCGATGTCATGATATATATATTTTTTAATCGAATCTAATCTGTTGAAATTGGATTTTTCTATTATCGATTTCAATTCTTGTACATTTCGTAATTTGTTATTTTTACAAGCATTAAACTTCATGTAAAAACCCATTTACTCAATTTCAAAGCATATCGACAAAACTAAAAAATGTAACTAATAATGAAAAACCATTCATTTTTAGTTTTAACAAAGAAAAAGATCCGTTTTACTAAGTACTAAAGCATATAATGTATAAGTAATAAAATAATTATGAATTACAATAGTAAGCATGTATTTTTACCTAAAAATAACGTATTCCAACCGTATTGACCATGCTCCTGTGTTTCTCCTGACAAACCCACGCGTCACATATGTAAAACAACGTTGGCGTTAACACATATTTTTGTTTGTATACTGCCATCTTTACCTATTTTGATACTACCTCATACTTTGCAATATTCCACATACATACAACTACGCTTCAAGATGCATTCGCCCATTTGTCAATTTCATCATTCATCCTTCCATTTTTACCGAACATTCTGCCCAGATACAAAAAAATAATTCTCTTGTTCTAACAGTTTTTTATTTATACTAAGCTGACAATAATTTCCTGATCCACCCTTATCAAAAACCAGTAGCTTAGTTTTGTAGATATGCATATGAAAATTCATTCTGTTTGTCATCACACACAAACGAGTTAATGCATTATGCATGTCACTTTCCTTCTCAGCCATTAGTACGAAATCATCTGCATATAACAGCCCTCTTCCATTTATATTGTCAAATTGTACACCAACCACGCCCTCACAATCATCCCTCACACACTTATCCATGAAAACATTAAACAACCATTGGGACATGACACAACTTTTTATAACATCCTGTTCAATGTCAAACCTTTCGCTCTAAGTTACATCCACCCTGACACACGCTTTACTTCCTCCATACACAGCCTTAATAGCAAATTTACTAACCATGCATCCCCATTATACTCTCTAAGAACATTACATAACGTACTCCTATTCAACTGAACGTACATTTTCTCAAGATCAACAAATGCACCATAAATCGTTTCTCTTACGGCCGTACATTTCTCAATCACTTGTTGCAATGCCAATATCTGGTCCATGCAACCTATACCTGACATGAGACCACATCACATACCCCAAATCTTGTCCGTAGACAAGAAAACTTAGAATCAAATGATCTGGAATCGTAATACTAAGATCGATTCTCAATTCTTTTGATACCAGTAAGACTCGAGTTTATCAACGAGCCAAATAATTGAGTTTGACATCCATACCTATAAGCATTGTCTATGATTTATCAAAAACAATATGACATGTCATGAAATATAAGTTCTGCTAATGAAGGATGTTACTTGTCAAAATAACGATACGTATTTTTGAAGTATATCTACTTATTAGTTACGTTTCTAATGCCAGAAAAAGCTGATCTAAACTAAACCTTGATTTTCGGTTGAATGTCGGACATACTAACCGTGCGTGTTATTCTAAGTGGAGGCATATTATCAAGTTTGGATGTTAGAGATTGCGAGTTTAGGGCAGTATTTTTGCAGATTTTATACAACTATTTTTTCAGTAAAATAATTCAAATATTTCTCTAGTATACATAAGTTTATTATTTTTTACACAGTAATCTCAACAATAATACAAAATACCTATACGCCTACATCAGGAAAACTCTACTTACACCATTAAATTGTTTTCAAAGTTTCAGCGTACAACACCGGGAGAACATAGCTGTCAAGCATACGTGAGCAGCAAGTTGCATAAGAGTTAGGCACGTGGCACTGCATATGTATTAATGGCAAGCACTTTCTATGATGTAGGACCGTTAATGATGACCCACATAACGTATTCACATTTATTGAGGGACTGTAGAGTGGTTTACTATTAATTGTTGTATGTTATGTTGCCTTGCTCCAAGATGTTGAGGTGTGTAGTTGCGGTGCGCCTAGCTCCTATGCAACCTGTTTGCACGCATGCTTGAACAGATTTGCTCTTCTGGTGCTGTAAACCAAACCTTTGAAAAAAATAATGATGTTAACATAGTTTTCCAGATTTAAGTGCATAGAGATCTAATATTCGTATTATTTTTGGTTCAAACAAACTATATGTGCTGTTTGGGCTATGATTTTCCGAACACCCTGTGTATACAATATATATATATATATACACTAACCACATAATATACTCTACACATAGAGCCTATCAAACAGTGTCTCATAGTAAAATTGGTCATAATAAGCTATGTTAGAGCATTCTTTTTTTAAATCAACCTACCTTAGCATGGACATATAATCATATTACCCCTTTCTCCCTCAGTAAATAACGTTCCAGCCCCCCTGTAAAAAACCTTGAGCTATTGAGACTCGAACTATTGAGAATATACTGTAATTAGAAAATGAACATTAAATAACGCAAAATAAAAATAATGTATCTTACAAGTTTAGTATTAACTAAGTAATTGATCTACTGGTATTATTCCAGCAAATATATTTGTTCTCAACAATTTAATAATGTAGTTAATAGGCTTGTGTGAAGCTTATAAAACTTATACTTTGCTTCAAATATTTGTCAACATAGACTTGTGTCCACAAAAAATAACCTCACTTCAAGGGTTACAAAATACCTCAATTTGGTTTTCTAAACAATAAGTTAAAGTAAACATTTATTATTAAATTTAAATCATTCTGTGTATTTATTAAAATTACTAATTAGGTTTACAAGTAAAAATATATTTTGCAACTAAATTAAATGTAAAAATTAACATTATCTATTAATTAGGATGGTTGCTGTTAAACATTGATTATATACCACGCATTGTAAATTATGCTTGGTGTCTTAACATTAGCAAATAAGAAGCCTATTGTAACTTCTAATCATTTTTGGGAAAGTAGATTCTCGGAAACTCAACAACTCAATAACTTGACATTCCATGTAACTCGACACGCGCACGTAAAAACACTTGTTGGCGTCAGTCATCACAATCCAAGGTCATTCAACTAGTATTACCTCTCAGTATGTTTGTATAACGCGAATGCAACCCTTGTGCTGTGGCATTTTTACAAGTGCTGTGTTTGCTATTTTTTCAATTCAGTGACGTGTTATTCGAATCAATACTGTATTATATGTACCGTAATTTATCGCATTTCTGTATATTAGTATATTACACGTATGTGTATACACTATTATATTAACACGTAATATATTGTACTGTGTGTATATTACTGTTACTGTACTGCACAATACTCCAGTACAGTACAACTGTACCTATAATATTCGATACTGTACTGCGAGTCATCATTGTTTAATAAACATGCATCTTATAAAAGCTCATTCGTAAAACTCAACATTTCAATAACTTGATACCACCTCAGTCCACATTAGGTTGAGTTTCTGAAACTCTACTGTATGTAATATATTATATTCGCTTTTGAATCTAAAATGTGAACTGTGCACACCGTCATTAGATAACATGTTAATAGACCTAACCTCAACAAAACGCAATGGAGGGTGCGTCACAAATTTCTGATTAATTGGCTATACTATATCATAGGAACAAAGATTCTTTAAGAAAACCTAATAAAAATGTTATAAGTGCCATTTTTTAAAGATTTTATTAACAACGTTTGTCCGCATCATTTTATTCTGAATATATAACGTATGCCACCCACCTCAAATATGAGCGCTTTGGTCCAGTGATTTCTAGCTCCAGATTATTGATCTTGTAGAGAGAGGTAATGCAAAAAAAAATTGAATGCAATACATAGTTTTGAACTCACACAGAAACACTTTAAAGCTTACAGAAGTACTATATATATTATTGTGAATTAGGATTTTATAACGTTCCAAATAATATTATATTGACAATATTTGGGAGTAGTTTTCATTTAGAAATGTCAAGTTCCACTTTAAACCTTCAAATAGTTTTAGCTTGAAAAATAAGGTTTTAGTATCCATTTTTAAACCAAAGAGTGTTAAGATATCAAAAAATTTTATTTAAAAAAAATCGTGTGACTAAAATTAAGTAGTTTTTAACCAGTCTAGATAATAACTATTTTATTCAGTACAACTTTATCTATCCCTTCCCATAGGACTACAAGAAATGTATCAAAACGGTTGTACACTTATTTAGTTTAAAGTAGGCTAATTATTCCATCTTTATATCAATAATATTTCGAATGTACTCCATATACGAAAATTTATATTAATTGGGTAGTAATTTGAAAGATGTAATTTTAAAGAGAATGGGAAAGAAATTTTGAAAAATCAATAAAAATACACATAATATAACTGGTCAGGATTCGAATCCTGACATTCCCGTCACCTTTAAAACCAGAAGGTAAGAGATAACGCCATTGTTTCTCTGCCTTATGGTGTGGGCATAATTTTAAGCTTTATTACAACTTAGGCTGATCTTTTGCCCTCCATGACTACATTGAAGACGATATATTTAGATTACCCTGTATTTTATCACAAGCTAACATTTACTCATCCCAGCGTAGAGCAAAGTACTACTATAAAAGTGCAGGCCGGCTCATAGAATGTATGTTAGTTCCATTTACGTCCCATTTCCCGCTGAGAGGCTGTCTCCTGTTAGTTAACACGAAGCTAGTGGTGGGTGGGACGTATCACGCAGGCCGCTCTATATCCTTGCCGTCTTGGCACGCTTGGCGTAGCGAGACTAGACTCTTCCTTCGTCGGAGTAATTCACCGTGAAGGGAACCACCCCTGAGACATGCGCTAAACACAGTTGCCGTCAACCTATTTCTTTCCGGTGACTATTCTGTACATAAAAAACATTCAATAGCAAACTAGAACTGAAATAAAAGAGCTTACCACAGTGAATGCGTGAGAGTACAGAGTACAGAGTCATTAGATATATACTCTGTACTCTCCTACACTCCCAAGTTTTTCGTATTAAAAAAAATCAAAATTTTCCAGGGTTTTGATATTTTTCTATTTTCGTGATTTATTCGAGCTCTTATAAATATTCTATAAATCTAAACTTTGGCATATCGATAGGTCTTAATAAAGAATTCTCTCTAGAAAATTCAAAAAACGAAAATTTACATGAATTGATTTAAAATAGCATATTAAATTAAGCTAGAAAGGTTTAAAACTGAATAGTTATTTTTCTAAACTCTAAACTGTTACTATGTACTATTAATTTGTTTTAACTATTTGGACTTATGCTTTGACATTTATAATGATAATGTTTTGGGCCACTATAATTGAGTAGCATGTTAATCAGGCATATTGGAAAGCTATAATTGAATATCAATATTTTGAAATTTACGACAATATAAACGAAAGAAAGAAGTAATATTAATATATTTAATAGTAATCTACCTCAAAGTTTATTTTCCCTGACTGAATGGAGTCAGATACAATCACGTGTCTCACTAATTTGAAACACGTGGTTGTTCGAAAAAAACTACCTTTTGATAAATACTGTAGCGGATATCAAAGAAGAAGATTAACATTATCATATTTATGAATAAAATTCTTTAACGCATACCCTTTGCCATTGGATGATGTCGGATGAATTCGCATAGATTTGCCATGCTGCCTACAAGAAAACATTGTAAAAGGACATATATCCCAAATTCTCATAAAAATAATAGCTGAGCCTAAATAATATAATTAAAACGGATATATTTAAATAGAATATGCTTCGGTATCTACTCACAGTTTCAAGATGTTTTTGTATTTGTTCGCCACGTGTTAGAAAAGAAAATTATTCAATGATGGCGGCCTGACTTCAGCCACACGTGCTTTCATTATAACATCTGATGAAGAAAGAAGTGTAGAATGAGATCGACCCAGTGACCCACTTGCCCTTCAGAGAAGACTAACGGTCGTCCAAGGAACCGTGATCTCCCCCTTCCCCGCAAGCTGTTCTCCCTCCTTGGTTTCCCTTTCACCTTGATTTCATCCCTCTTTCTCTTTATGATTCTGAGTTTATCAGCTATTTTGTTTTGTTCCGTTCAAGTCAGATTTGGGAGTATATAAAGGGCTGCTTCTCAGGTTCACAATATAGGAAACTACTACAACCCAGCGTCGAAGAAGGAACCTCTACAACTTTACTCAACGAAGGAATCGGTGACATTGGAGTCTCGACCGTTGGAGCCACCACCGTGCCGGCCAGGAGGATATACTTCATATCCGGTGACATTGGAGTATCGGCCTTCGGATCCACCACCGCACCGGATAGGAGGATAGCAGAGTAGTGCAGTTTGTTACAGTACCCCCTCACTGGACTAATTTGGTAACGTGACAAACAAGGTGAAATTTAAATGGAAAAATAATTCATTTAACAATAAATAAATTTATTAAAACAGAAAATATTAGAATTAGGTTTACAATAATATTACAAGATTACAAGTTTGAAGCTTGTTTCAATTAGTAAGACTTTGTGAAATTTGATTGTCTTGCTGTAGCTACAAGGGCTGAGCTGGAGCCAGGCTACAGGTAGAAGTTTTCTAAAGGAGAAAACAATTAAGTAGTAATTAACATAATGGTATTGGACAAGATATACATATAGGCTTTTATCAGTTAGCTTGACTGGGTCTTAAGGAAAAACCCTTAAAAAACTTTGGATAATGAAAACAATAGAAATATCTGTAGATAACAGGGGTCGATGGCTAGCAAAAAGTTGTCGATAACAAGCACTATGGCTTCTCCCTTTCCCTACGGTACTGCAAGGCATTCAATAGTACAACCAATGCTAATAGGAATTACACAAAAAAGCAACACCAAAATAATAGGAGCAAAAAAAAAAGGCAAAGACAAAAGGGTATTATTTGCGCGGACCCCAAATGGCACAAGCGGATTTCCGCAGTTTTCACACACAGGCTAATAATACCTCACGTGAAGCGTGACTACATGAACAACCCAAAACATAGAACTCTATTAACCCAACTGTAATTTGGAAACAAGACAGACAGCCTGGTTGTAGCCATACCACTTTTAAACAAATGCACACGACGTACACGACGTCATGAGAAACATTGACTCAGAATAAATAAATGGAACTTGTGGAGGTTCGTAAGTCTATGACCAAGACCTTATTACATTTGAAGCCAAATGCTCATAATTTAATAGCTGTATCATAAGGATAGAGAGAAGCGCAGTCATTAGGACTATTATACCAAGTCTACGAGTTTCGCTAAATACTAGTCATAATGATACTTATCCTTCATACAGGAGGATACAATATTTAATAAATTAAACTAACCTTTTAATTCTGAAGTCAGCAAGACTTGAAATTGTTTTAACTGTCACTTCGACATAGTATAAAACTTTCCAACAAATGAAAGTAGCCTTGGACTATAGAAACAGAACGTAGAGAATAGCAAACATGCCTAAGTAGACATTGCCTAGCTTTTTCAAAAAACTAGACTAAGTCAGACGGACTTAATGAGGTTGCCAGGATACTTAAGTATTTGAAGAATATCCTCCTGGCCGGCGCAGTGGTGGATCTGACGGCCGAGACTCCATTGTCACCAGATTTGAATTATAGCCTCCTGGCCGGCGTGGTGGTAGTTCCGACGCCCAAAACTCCAATGTCACCGGATTTGAAGTATATTCTCCTGGCCGGCGTGGCGGTGGATCCGATGGCCAAGACTCCAATGTCACCGATTCCTTCGTTGAGTAAAGTTGTAGAGGTTCCTTCTTCGACGCTGGGTTGTAGTAGTTTCCTATATTGTGAACCTGAGAAGTAGCCCTTTATATACTCTCAAATCTGACTTGAACGGAACAAAACAAAATAGCTGATAAACTCAGAATCATAAAGAGAAAGAGGGATTAAAGCAAGGCAAAAGGGAAACCAAGGAGGGAGAACAGCTTGCGGGGAAGGGGGAAATCATGGTTCTTTGGACGGCCACTAGTCTTCTCTGAAAGTCAAGCGGGTCACTGGGTCGATTTCATTCTACACTTCTTTCTTCATCAGATGTTATAATGAAAGCACGCGTGGCTGAAATCAGGCCGCCATCATTGAATAATTTTCTTTTCTAACACGTGGCGAACAAATACAAAAACATCTTGAAATTGTGAGTAGATACCGAAGCATATTCTATATAAATATATCCGTTTTAATTATATTATTTAGGCTCAGTTATTATTTTTATGAGAATTTGGGATATATGTCTTTTTACAATGTTTTCTTGTAGGCAGCATGGCAAATCTATGCGAATTCATCCGACATCATCCAATGGCAAAGGGTATGCGTTAAAGCATTTTATTCATAAATATGATAATGTTAATCTTCTTCTTTGATATCCGCTACAGTATTTATCAAAAGGCAATTTTTTTCGAACAACCACGTGTTTCAAATTAGTGAGACACGTGATTGTATCTGACTCCATTCAGTCAGAGAAAATAAACTTTGAGGTAGATTACTATTACATATGTTAATATTACTTCTTTCTTTCGTTTATATTGTCGTAAATTATCAAAATATTAATATTTAATTGTATCTGTCCAATCTGCCAGATTGACATGCTACAATTTATTTAAAACGCCATGGATGAAATATAGCTTCTAATAATTTATCCATGGAGGACCAGGCGTTTTCAGAAGTAACTTTCTTTGTTTAGGAAACCTCCTTCGTTCTATTTAAAAATCTGGTGATGTGTTGGCTGCCTTTTACCCATTAGGAAGATAGCCTTCGCAACATAAGGTTGCCAGGAGTTATCCTATTAGTTGATTTTGACACTGATGACAAGGGATCCAAGAAGCAAGGGGTATTTAATATATAAGGAGCTGGTGCAGCTTGTGTGTATAGCTTTTAGCGATCTCAATCTCTAGCAAGCTATAGCACTAACTCTGGCTCTCCACGTCAGTTCGTTAAACAAATAACAACTCAATCATTTTATTGTCAATTTTATAGTAGTTAAAGTGTAATTTACTAAATAAATCGTTTAAAAACATTAATTTGTACTGATTTCAACAGAATTACATATACTCAGATCATCATATAGCAGTGTTATAGCAAGTGCGCAGTAAGTCATGCATGGGTCATCATCATCATCATTATCATCATCATAAAAATGGTATCAGCACCAACAGAAAATAGTTCAAAATATTTTCTATAGAGAAGTTATAACTTTTTGTTCAAAAGAAATGTCATATTTTAAAAAAACGATTAAAATCTATCTATCTTTATATTGTGTAGGGTCTTTTTGACAGCCTACTTACGCGTTTTGGAGCAAAATTCAGACCAACAAATGAACTAATTAATTAATTACTAAGCAAAATCTAAGATTTATTTTCTTTTAACTTTGGTTAATTTTATCTACTAGATAAAAAAAAGGTATTTTATAAATATATTTAGCACCACGTCTTATTACCAATTAGGGTTATACGTGTATGTACTAATTACGCTAGTTGTTTTAGGGATTAGGAAAATAATATTTATAGAAAGTGTACTTGTATTTTCGTGGAGGGAAATTGGAAAGCAATATACTTTATAAATTCACCGTGCGAAGAACGGGTAAACCACCTTGTAATAAACATTATTTGAAACATAATAATTTACCAAAGACAATAGTGGTTTTGAAATCAAAATTAGTGGTACCACGCCAAATTCGAACACCTTGAAGATTAAAATCCATGGTAATAGGATTTTAAACCAAAGACTCCCAGTCTGGAGTTACGCCTCTACCATCATTGAGGTCCCACGTGTTACTTAAGTTATGTATATGTGATGGGTAGAGTGACCTTGACTGAAATCAGGGGGTGGGGGATGTAACACAGGTATGGAAATCATCTCTAGATGGAATTCTCATGTCTCGTCGTTACATTGTACAGTAAACAGCATAAAACACGAGAAATATTACAACTAAACAAAGTGTAAACACAATAGTTTTATAAAGTCAAGACATAAGCGGAAACATTGACTATTACTAATACAGTATTAAGATAATATAACACTTATATAATTTCCTCGATACCTTGATAACCTAGATTCTTAATCGTACTGAAAGGATCGAGAATCCATCTTAATGCTACGATTCACAGCTCTCAGTAAAAGTACTGTCAGCTAAAAAAAACAGCAAAATTAAAAATTAGTAGTAACCGATTGTCTCTCATATTAGTTTATTTGCCATTATTTTCTCTATTTTTCTTTTTCGTCAGCGACCATCCCTTTCTCTTTCAACACCACTCTTTGGTTAATTTAAAAGACTGTTTCTTATTATAATAATATATTATACATTTTTTAAATATTAATAAGCCATTGACTCAGTGAAAATTTATTTACAGGTAAAATGCATGCTTTCTGTAATGTATAGTTATTATATTAATTATGCATAATATGCTTTAATATTTGATAAAATCGATCTTTTCATTGAAAGTTAATGGTTTTTATTCCTGTTTACATTTTTTTATTTATTTTGGTATGCTACGAAGTTAATTAAATACGTTTTATATGACGTGGGATGATTGGAAAAATAATGATATATACAATACTCAAGAATCGAAAAAACAAGGCTGAACTTAAGAATAATAATCAAGATAGGCATATATCGTGACATCTCTAATAATACATGAATCTAACATAATAATTCTGTAAATAGGTTTATATCAGCACACAAACTGTAGTTCACTTATCTTAAACGTTAAACGTAAAATAAAACAAATGATTGTTGTTAATAGGGCTGTTATAAAATTACTTTACGCAGTTATAATTTTTATTGTGAAATCAAATGTGTTCCATGAATAAATTGTATCTCTAAAATAAACAGTGTTGAATACATCAATATATATAATTGAAAATGTTAAGTTAAATTTCGATCAAATATTATTTTAGAACAAATATTAGAGAATTTATGAAGAAGACATGGCTTTCAATAAAAACATATTATATCAAAATAGTCCGCAACAACCTTCTTGGATCTTGATTTATACCTTTGGTGGTCAGCGGATATCTTCAACTATCTACTATTATACTCACTTCAATTACGTTCAATCATAATTCAAACTTATTTTCGAAAAATGTTTAAATGGTATTGGGTAATTTATGATATATGATATAATCTATTGTATAAACTCAAATATGTGTCGTTAGTTTTGCATCTACGACCAAACCAAGAAATAAAGTTATATTCTTTGTAGATTATTTTTCAAAATGGTGTCTGTATCACAATTGGGATCATTGTGAACTTTTAGGTTTCTGACAGCTAAAGAAAGCTACAAAATCTCATTTCACGTGTTCTTACATCAGGTCATGTGATATTTATCTGTGACGTTTGATGTATATATTATAATAACTACTATAAAATAATAAACTGTTTTCAGTTTTAGGTTTATAAAGTGTGTGTATATTTTCTATTAGAAAGGGATTGTTTTAAAAAGCCAACAATATGTAACCAGATCGAAACATTTAGAAATGATTATTTTCACTGCTCATCCTAAGTAGACTTCGTAGAGCTAGACTATTAGTTTTACCCGTAATTAGAATCATGAAGCATCCCTGCGGTAGAGTCAAACTTGGTCTATGTCAGTGTCTTCATGTCAGGTCTGCGGTGCTCACTTTTCCATCTACTAACTTAAACTTAATAATTCTTTCCACGATTTTACTCATCCTTGACAAAAAACGAAGAACAAATCACAGCAACAACAAACATCAAACTCACCATTTCCTGGGTAGCTATGAAGTATGAACAGACGAGGGTTGGCTGTGATGGTGGTGGTGGCAACTAGTGGCACCGTGAGATTTATCGCATACCCTCTTCCCATACCCCAACTTGAGTGGTGGCAACTAGTGGCACCGTGAGAAATATCACATACCCTCATCCCATACCCACAACTTGAGTTGCGGCAACCCCAAATTACGGTGGTCGATTGCTCGAATGAGCAACTGTCAGCCAGCTGAGCAACTTCAATGCTCTGCTAAAGGTCGCGGCAACCTATTCCCATCCCAAGTTGCCTCGTGTGCAAGATTCCTTAGCTTCGCTGTCTAAGAGTGTACCTGCCAACCTACAGGGCCCTTCTTCTATATAAAAAAGGATCGTGAATGTGTTTTTTCATATCACCTACCCGGTGTTTACTGTCGCCAGACTGCCTCAAAGAGGAGGAGCGGATGAAAGCGTTCTTGCGCTGATTGGTCAAAGCAAGGCATCTAGTTTTGCCTACAAATTTCGTTACCTGTTTACTGACAGAAAAGAGCCGGTTCTGTGAGAGCTGTACATGAAAGCTGGAATGAAGCTAAAGGTGTGAGGTTTGATTTAATATGCTGATGACATAGATGTTGGCGTGTGTTCATGTTGGGAAGGAAAGAAATGCCATTGTGTTTGCTTTCATCCAAGTAAACCTATTCAGAACGTTATATCTATTTTTAGCGCCGTGTCTTACTACCCATTTGGTTTATATGAATATTTACTAGCTAAGGGACATACATATATTACGCAAAGCCCTTGAAAAAGGGGGGAGGGAATCCATCGTAGCGTTACGCTGCGTAACATGGGTGATTGTCGCGGGGTTTAGCGTAACGTAACGTAACGTTAGTTTATAAAACAAAGAATAAAGGCATTCCTGTTTAAACACTTTTAAAATTGTGTTTTTTGTAAATACAAATAAAACTGATTGACTATAAATTGCATCTTTATTAAAAATCGTATTTATTTTAAACATAAGATCTGACATGAAAATAACTAGTCTACTTAAAAAAAATAACCCATTCGAAAATGATAGGAAAAGGAATTGATTTGGAATTGGAAGCTTTACGTAACTTAAGAGGGGGAGGTGTTGGGCTTCCAAAGTGTTACGAGCATGATATAGGGATACCGGGGTCAAAAAAAGGACTAAAATTGCGTTACGTAATACATGTATGGCCCCCTACGCTAGTGTATTAGGGATTAATAAGGTTTAAGGTTGAATATATCCAGCCAGGTTTCGAACCCTGATCTTCCCAACACAATCAAACTACATCATATGAGTTTGCTGCCTAGCTTGCGTGCCAACAGCTAGGGTTTTTAATTATCACAGCATCCTACTACCCGTCCAGGTCATACGCGTGTACACTAATAGGATATTGGGTTAGGGATGAGGACATTTTAGTGTAGAGGCAATGTACCCAGATTTAGAAAAAGCACCATCAGTACACCGAACCGGGATTTGAACCCCGATCTCCCCACCATCTGCAGTGTAGTCTATTAATAGAGTGATGCCTTGGACAATGAGGCCACTGATGTGAGGTTGTCTTATTTAACGTTATTTTAAAACTAGGGCAAAGTAAAATTAGTATTTATGAAAACCATATTGGTGGCCACATGGTCTAAGGCGCTATTTTCACGGTAGACTAGACTGCCGATGACGGGAAGATTGAGGTTTAAATCTTTGTCGGGTGCACTGAGGGTGGTTTTTCTGAAATGGTTTTCCACTCTCCATCCACGCAAATGTGGGCGCACTTCCAAATCCCTAAATCCATTAGAGTAGTTAATACATAAGCATATAGCCCGAACGCAGTTCTAAAAAAGATAAACGGCTGAAGTAAATTTTGATACAGTTTACTGTCAGTTTGTATCCTAAACTAAACTAAATGGGGGATTTTCAACTTTGTTAACAATAGAGCTTCTGTTTCTAATTCATATTTTTAAAGGGATGTTGAAATTAGTAGTGTCAATATTGTAAGTTCTCGTTATATATTACCAAATAAGTTATGTTATTATTAATATTACGCAACTATAATGATTATTTTAGCTTTTGGCTGTTTGTTTCCAAATGAATGAACCTTAATTGGAAATCACATGACGTTACCCCCTTAAAATATTACTACAGTGTGAGCTAATCCTTTTGTACGACCGCATATTTTAAATCTTTGTAACTACACGGGTGATTACATGGACAAATGCATCAGTACCATTTGGTCTAGTTTACCAGAGTTGCCGGATTTTAATTCCAGCTGACATTATTGGATTTTTCCTTTAACATTCTCCCACACTTTTTCCTTCCTAAAGCATGTACAGTACATTTCTGATAAATTCCACCCTTCCGATAGTTTTGGTGTACATATTCTTATATCCCTTATGGATAGTAAAATGTGATGCACGTATTTATTTTTTATAACTTTGCTGATCGTATTTTTGTTGTCGTTTTTTTTTAATTTCTAAAACCACGTCTTACGCTACTACACGTTCGGGTTACACGCTTGAGTACTAATTACGCTACTGGGTTAGGAATTGGGAAGTTCCAATATAGATGAGGTGAACCCGCATTTTCATGGAGGAGGAGTGGCAACCCATTTAGGAAAACCACCCTCAATTCCCTAAGAGATATTTTTAAACCTAAATCTCCCCTTCCTGGGCAATATAGCTCAACACGAAACTAGCGCATTAGCTAATTACGCCCCTGAGGTGAGCTTGTGGTTTTTTATCACTGCATATTACTACCCGTTCGGGCTAAACGAAAATGTACTAACAAATTTTATACCTTTCTACGACAGGTTAGCTATAATATTAACCAACCAACCAAACAAATTCTATACTATTATTGCAAATAAACGCACGTAAATTTGGGCTTTGTTTGTATGGGAATATCAAGGTTTGAATCTCAATCGAGTATAAAAAGGATGGCTTTCCTAAATTGTTTTCCACTTTCCCTCCACGCAAATGTAGATACACTTCCAATGAAATACAACCTTTCTCAACCCTATAACATTAGCGTAACCAGTACACTTATGCAAATAGCCCAACTGGGTAGTAATATACAATGCAAATAAAGTAAATTTCATCACTCTAAAAGGGGAAGCCCCAATTTCACCAATGGTCAATTTTTATTTCAAGAAGAATACTGAACCCGGGCCCCTTAATTCAATATATCCTAACCAAATGAGAAAAGCTTATGACTAAGAAATCAAAATTGGAATTAGGAAAAATAACACCTTGACGTGGGGTTCAAACCCTTGTCTGATCACGCCACTGAGAGGTCCAGGATTGCGTCCCATGCACAGGATTATTCTTCACTCAAATTTTAGGCATAAGTTATCATGATTTCAAAACGATAGATTGTATTGACTCGAAAACAAGTTATTAACCCACAGAAAGTAATTCCTAGTTGTAACTAAAGTATCAATATAAATATTACATTTATTACTAGTTTATCAAAAAGTTCTGAATTATTTTATTTTATTTAAAAAGGACCAAGCTCAATCATGTTAAGGTGTAATAATAGTAAATTAAAATAATTATAGATTAGTTATGGTTTCTCAAAATTAATTTGAGAAAAATAGTGTTCAATGTACTTTAGTAAAAAGTGATGGCAATGGAAAACAAGAAGTTAATAATTTGGTTGTATTCATAATTATTTTGATAAGTTATTATGATATATTTTTTAAGTATATTTGAACACTAGATCATAAACCTAGCCACTAAAATCTCTTCCATCCAAATGGGTATCTCATTCGGTAAATCACTAGTGAGCTAATTTAAGTGTTTGAATTCCTCTCAAAGATATTTTCCATGGTATAATTAGTGGTTTCCTTAATATAATTATTGCTTATTAATTTATTTTTCACTTTCTCAAATCATGATAAAGCACTGTAAGTAGCCGTGAGCATTATCGATATAGATATTATAGTGATTATTTACGTTTTATGTGTGTCTGAACC
>CABFOW010006721.1:0-29626 GCA_902141385.1 Timema californicum
TGGCGTAGTGATATATTAGGGACTACTTCTAGTAACATTTCGAGCTGTCATCCAGGTAAACTTAGCTCGTGAATGACTTTTACCTATAGTAGTACTTAACACCCCGGTATCGGATCTGAATTAAGAGAAAGAATACTTTTCTTTAATAACTAACGAATTTTGCTTAAGTAATGTAGTTTTTTTTAAACCTCGATAGCTTGATTAAAATTTACTAGAGCTTCTTTAATAAATAATTTATTTTGATTATTTAACATATATTTGTATTGATTTAATATAAGGTATTGTAAATATGATAAAAACTAACTATATAATACTTCAAAAATGTTATTTAAGGTTACTAGATAAATATTAAACCTACTAAGATTATATATATATAATATGCCCTTGATTTTTCGATACAAATATCTAATTGCTATCGATACTTTTCTTTCAATTCTATAGTGAAACTATAAAATGGTCTTTTAATATTTTTTCAAAGTTCCCTAAACGTGACGCTCGAGACTGAAGTAGCTCAGTAGAAGGTGTGTGAGAAGAGGGTATGTGGTAGGTTAGACAGTAACTGATTGTGTCGTACGAACGTCACATTGCACACGAACATTCTCCCTCTTCCCGCTTATGGTGACAGAGGGTGCTAGATGTCACCACACATGATCATCACCATGATCAGGATGCATGTCCCTCCCCCCCTCAAACCCCACGTGTCACGCGACGAGACACTTCACAACTGTGTTGGCCGTAGAGTGAAAATTAATCGGTCAAATGTCCAATGGTTCATTATTATATGTATATTTTTTACTACCTTGTCCAACAACTTCCTTTGATCAGCCAGTATTTTGGAGGAGGGGGAAGTACAGCCCTTTCAGTCGGAGGAATATTCATGACAAAAGTAGTGCATGAACAGTGAATAATTCAATCCAGTTGTAAATTTATATCTGGAGCAAAGTATTTATTTCAATTTTGAACGTTCGCTAAATTTACTTAAAAATTATTTATCTAAGCTATATTATAGATGAATTTTAATAAAGGGAATACGATTCCTTAACAAAAATGGTATGTTTAAATTATATTATAAATATATGTACTGTACAGTGTACATAATGGTATATATATATATACATATGTATATAAACACACAATTTTTTCTCGGGAATTCTAATCTCTTTATTCAATCATTATTATTATTACTATTATTACTATTATTATTAGCACCACGTCTTACGAGCCGTTCAGGTTATAAGCACTTACGCTAATGTGTAATGGTAGGGTGATTGTGAGATGAAATGGAGGACCTACAGTTTAACGTGAGGACCCGAACCACGGCGGAGGCCTGGCATTCCACACATTAACAAGTTGTGATTAATACACGTCTTGTCAGAGGTGAAGGAAGGGTTTGGCAATCAGATAAATCTGTGTCGGGACCGAGGAGTGAACCCCGGACCCCGAGCACAGAAGTCCGACACCTTACCCTTAGACCACCCCTTTATTAAAATTCACCTATAATATAGCTTAGATAAATATTTTTTTAATAAATTTAGCAAACGTTCAAAATTAAAATAAGTAATTTGCTCAAAATATAAAATGGAATCAACTATTCACTATTCGTGCACTACTTTTTTTTAAATAAATATATACATCCATTATAGATCCGTTAAACCAACTTTTTTTCAACCTGTATTCCGCGGAGCTCTTGGACTTCAATATAGTTACCTCAGGCTCCATAAATCAAATTTAGAATTCTCTTTTATTTGTTTTTCATAATATAGAATAGCATCGGTAATAAGAATTGCCAATTTTTACAGATTTGAATAAAATAAATTATGCCAAAGTCGAAGCCAGAACATGTGATGTTTTCCATTAATTTTATACTTCTATACTTATAAAAATTAATTGTGGCTATTACATTTTCATAATATGAGTGTAAAAATTGTATAAGGGCTTTAGAACATCATTTTTCTGGTACAAGGGTTCCCTCATTCTAAAATGTTTGGGAACCCTTGCGTTAAACCACTTCATGCGTGCCTATGGTAGACGTATGAGTTTTTAAAGTGCAAAAGTTATTTAATAACTAAAGTTTTACAACATGAAAGGTTCCTCACTTCAAATAACAAACCATTTAATTTATAGTTAAATATTCAGTGATGGATCAACTATCACTATGCCTTTTTAAGAGACACAAATTTAATATTTATTTATATTAGGTTTTTAGTTTATAGAATTTAAGACCAAAATTAAACATATACATTCAAACTAACTTCCTTCTAAGTTGACTAAATTACAAATTAGAAAACCCCTCCCTTTGCACTCGCCGTGAATTCGTACATAATTTAAATAAATTGAAATTGTTTCCAAAAGTTGGCTAAATTAATTAAATTAAGATATTTAAATTGATAGGAAGTTCTAGAAGAATCATTAAATTCAAAATACATCCCAGAGTTTTGTATTTGTTAAATAATCGAAGAAAAGACGAAATCGACGCAGCATTCATTTATTTTCATTTTACCAGAAAAAGTTATCCTTATAACAAAGATAACTTCTTGATAAATAATGGCAAGCTTGTAGTGATGCAAGTATTACTGACGTTTCACTGAAATAAAATGGTATCATTATTTATAAACAATTTTATTCTTCCCGAAGGAGAATTTTTCGAAATAAAAAAAAGTGAGGAAAATAGTTTTACGAGCCGAGAATGATGGATGAAATTTCACATCAAGCCGTCAAAAAGTCGACAGTTATCTTCAATGTGTGGGGAGAAAAGTAAACTTCTTTACTTCTTTGCTTTTTTAAAAGTTATCCCATCATACTTTAGTATAAAGCTTTGATACATATAATCGTTTCACAGAATAATAGAAGTGAGTGTCTCACGAATGGAGATTCTTTAAGCTGCTAATAGTTTGTTAGAAAATGAGTTCTATATTTTAAAGTACTGGATACAATAATTGAGTGCATGATGAAAGATGAGACATGGAGTCGAAGAAGAGAGGTTGGCGCCTATGACTGAGAGCACCAATTATCTATCAATAAGCTAGTCGTTTAACTTGTAGACATACATTTGTTGTTCATCGCAAATTTAACGTGCACCTTCTAGGTAGGCTTACTTATATTTTCTCAATACACGGCTTACAAACTAACATATTCTAGAGTAATGCACTTAACCCTACACATCCATTAGCACGTCAAGATAGTTAGTTACTAGCTTAGGAGCAGGTTAAACCCATACAAATGGTAAATATATTTCTCATCCCAATCCAGAATCGAGCCAAGACTTGTGGCTGACCAGTAAAACACGCAGAGCACTTTATTTAGGACTTACCTGACCCAGGCAATACAGAATGTGTAAACACGCGAGATAAAAAAAAAATCCACGAGAATAGAGCGCTAAATATTAACCCTCTTTGCAGCCAGGATGGTCGTGGAGCGCAACTCTTATATCACAAAATGCGGGGAAACCCCTAAGGTAGTCTCAGGGCTGAATCTTTTATGGCTAATTCTCCGCGTGTTCCAGAGGATGCAAAACTTGGCGTGTACCTACCTACTACCTGCGCTCTCTCGATAAATATAATGCAGTGATGGCATAACTTCATTTAAGTGCGAGGTGTGAATAACTCATGGTGGGGAGGGTAATTGTAGCACAGCGCTGTTAAGGGGAGGGGGGGCACTCAAAAATGCGGCGCGCACTACGAGGCGATGACTCGCGCCAGGATTCTGTTAGGATCAGATTAATTTGTGAGGTTGTTCCAGATTCCAATGGGAACTGTTCTCTACTACAGTCTTGAGCCAGAACCAGGAAGGTAATATATTCCCGAGGAAACACGTGGGATTTTGAGTGTTTTCTTTCCATAGGAACGAATGCCCTCGAGGAGGGAGGTGAGCTATGATATTGACGTGGGTGGATATTTCATGTATATGCATCAATGTTTCATGTATATGCATCAATGTTTCGATTACAACATTCCAGACTCAAAGAGTAGGCTTAAATTAATCATAGTAGCCTAACCAATAGTAAAGTGATTCTAAAATCATAGGAGTACTAATACTAATTGCAGTTGAATGGGTAGATGCAACTTTACCTCCCCCCATTACAACACATACGATTCAAAGAAGGGGGAAAGCCTCCCCCCTCCCAATCAAATCAATGTAGAATGTATATTTTTTGCTTTTTTTAAATTAACTCTAATTTATATTTTAATTTGTCATTTATACCAAATATTAATTTGTTCTATTTTTTTAATATAGGCCTACTGCTATAAATATTTTAATCCAATATTTGTTATTTATTTTAAGTTATACCCATTTTAAGTGACAGCCGCATGGTAATTCAAGGCAAGAGCGTTTCAAGAACAATAACAAATGAATGGTGAAATTATAAAAGGATATTGAATCAGAAAAAAAACATTTTATAGGAGATAAAAAACATATTTATTACTATCATACATCAATATATTAGTTACTAAAGTAAATGCTTATAAAGGATTGCTTTATGAATTCGTAACTAATAGTATAATAATTTAGTTAGCAAATATTTTACTCCAGTCTTCGTAACTGAAGCAAAACTTTGTATGAATAAATTAAAGAAGTTATGAAGATCTTTTAACTGTCAGATATAAAAGCATTTTGGTAGGAAGACACTTTTAGGAAATACAGACACATTTTTTTTAAATACATTATTGGTAACATTTGATTATATTATTAAATTGTGGTCCCATCCATATGTAATTACAATGATATTCATTATCAGTGTGTGTTATTTTTCAGCAATGATAATATATATAAAAAGTGATGCCTGCAGATCACATGACTTGATGTATGAATACATGAATACACTAAAGTAAATCTTATTACTTTTCTAGATGTCCAATGAGAATTGACACCCTGCAGCATTAATATATTTTATAACAAATTAAAAGGCCTACACATAAAAAATACTATTATTCAATATTAGAATAACTATGTGAAACTTGTAAAGTATATTGTATTATTACACAGATTGTTCATACCAAATAGTTCTATCCATGGTAACAAGTATAAAAGGCAAAATGCAACAAGTGAGAAGACCAAATTATTCGCGGGATAGGTTAAGAAGTAAGTTTATATAATATTATATTTAGCACCGCGTGTCTTACTACCCATTCGGGTTATACGCTTTAAGTACTAATTACTCTAATGTATTAGAAATTGGGAAGGTTGAATCAGAGGAAGTGAACCCGCATTTGCATGAAGGTAGAGTGGAAAACCATTTGGGAAAAACCACCCCCAGTTGACCCGACCGAGATTCGAACCTCGATCTCCCCGTGCTCAGCAGTCGAGCTTCAACACGACTAACGCATTAGCCAACTACGCCACCGAGGCGGGTAAGAAGTAAGTTTATTTACTATAATTATATATTTTTCGAGTCAGTTAAAAAGCAGAGTCAGACTGCGCAGTTAATCTCTTTTATATTCCACAATGCTTTTTAATTTACATTTAAATACATCTTTTAACACTAGCGATATAAGCTGAGTAATTTAGGGAACAAGGATTAGGATAATCGAGAGGAAGTGTGCCCGTATTAGTATGGAGAGAGAGAGAGTGAAATACAAGTTATAATTAAATGTAGAAGCTAATACCCTAACACACTTGGCCGCTTCTGCTAGTAATATAACAGTTAGGGTTGTTTCTAAAATAAAATGATCCAACATCCAGAAAAAGAAAAATTGAGCAGGCAGAGAGTTAATGTGAATTATTATTATAATTTTATAAAAATAGCATGTATTATCCTTTACTCTTCAAGGTGTTGTGAACACACATGGTTCCTAATAATAGTGCGCTGCTTTATGCACATGGCGCATTATTTAGGGGTAGCTCTCTCTCTCACACATATACACACACACACACACACAGGCCTAGTGTGTTTATTATAATTTTCAATGTTTCATATTATAAATTATACTTCTGTCAATTTTTTTTTAGAAATAAACAAATATGATATATATCCCCACACACCTGCATCCATGGGCGCACAGACTAAACCTAAAATTGATCTAATCTGGCGGTAATGGTTCAAATCCCAACCAGAAGAACTAAGGGAAGTTTTACACAAATGGTGTTTATTTTTCACGTCCCGTAAATGCTGTTACATTCTCTCTAGTGCTACTAAATTCAGACAACCCGAACGAGTCTACTTGCTATGAGTGGTTGAAAATATTCTGGGTTTGCAAAATATATTTTTCAAATTCAAAGCGAACTCGAATCAAATATGAAATTTCTTCGAAGCCAAATCAAAGTCAGAATATTTTTTTGTAGTAGTTTTATGCTTGAAAAAGTATTATAATCGTGTACATAATTATATAACTTTAATGCACCAAAATCACTTTTAAAATATTTTACCATACAAAATGCTTGTACTATTTCATCTGAATCTAATAAACCAAGTTACTATCCCAATATTCAATACAAATGCTCCTGTTTTGTGCACATGAACACTTATCTAGGGCTCATCCATAAACCAAGTAACGATGTTGATAGAAAACAACTAATGTAGGCTGTGAGTGGTGTTACATGGGGCGAGTGTGGATTAACCACAGTACTACGTAACACAGGTCTTATATTTAAATTATAGTGTTGAAAAAAATATTATTTTTCATGTTTTTACCTTTAGTAAGTATACTAATAGATAAATACCGGTTCTAAGTCCATCCTTCAATGTCACAAAAGCTTTCCTACGACATTCATTATCGATGTATAAAGTTGTCACACAGGTAGAATTAGGGAGGGGTCAGTGTCTACTTGGCGTATGGGAGGAGAGGAGTGTAAAAAAAAGTTAATAAAAAAAGCATTACGTAGTTTATGGATAACTCTTAACAATCAAAATGGCAACGATTTAAGATAAATTGATTATTTTAGTTGTCAATATTTTAATTTGTGAAACTTCGTTACTGTCGAAGCCATTTTTTTTCCCCAAGCGAGGTCTAAAAAAATTTTTTTTTTCGAAGTCAGGTCAGAATTTCTAAGCTTCGCAAGCCCGTTGCATTTTGTAGTTTATTATTTGTGGGCTTAGAGATTGATCGCCACGGTTGAAACCTTATCTGAAAGTTAAAAGAGCTACTAAATCTGGTTTAATATAGTAATTAACCCAATTAGTTTTCGCTTTTTAAAGGTAATATCAATTTTCATAGCAGCTTCAAAATAAATGTAATGACCTTAAGCCAAACTTGGCTTTGGCATACTTATTTTGGATATTCATTTAAAAAGGTTCTTCATATATCTAATCAACTATACATTAGCACAGACAACCTTTCATGTGCCCTTATTATATATACATACTAGCTGTTGCCCGCGACTTCGTTCGCGTTTTTACTCTTTCTATGACTCGCGCGCCACCTATTATAAAATCCGGAAAATGAGGGTAGAATTACTTAGGTTGTTATTCACAGTTTGTGTTTTTAAAGATGGCACATTTTGTGTTTGCGCGTCTCTAAACTGAATTAATGTTCTGCTTCAGGCAGAATAACAATTAATAACAATTGTAGAAAACAAAATAAGTTACACTATTTTTTTAGCACTTTGACTTTCTACTCGTTCGGGTACTAATTACGCTAACGGTTTTTAAGATAATGAAAGTTATATTTAAGGAAGTGTACTTATATTTGCGTGGAGGAAGAGTGGAAAACTACTTTGGAAAAAGTAGCTTCAGTGCACTCGAACGAGATATGAACCTCGATCTCCCCATAATCGGCAGTCTAGCCTACTGCGAGAGTAGAATGTTAGACCACGTGGCCACCGAAGTGGGTAACACTATTAATCTTAATAAAATTACTTAACTGCATTGTTCAAACATAATTATACCGATATAGAGATGATTGGGCCTGAGCTGTACCAAATGATGTTGTATTATGCAGATAAGGGTTACACCTTTACATAATACGTATTGAACTATTTTCAAACCTATTGAGATTGGCGGGCTAAGTAGATATCAATGTCATGAGTCGCCGGAGAGTAAAGTAGGGAAGGAATAGTCCGTGGCTTTGACAAACAAACCCTCAAAATTGTGTTCCGTTTGATTATATATAGTTAAATATTTATTTTAAAAATTAGTATTAATATATAATTGCTTTATAAAAAGTGTTTACACGTCACTTTGAAATGGTATCGTTCATATTCTAAGACACACATTATACTGGTTTATCAGCCTGTTTATGACAAGCTGATGTTAATATTACCCAACCAATAAAAACAGAACATTCAATTTGTAGATGCATGTAAGGTTATTCTATGCTGGCGTCCGGGGTTCAATCCTCGGTCACGGCAAAGACATCTTGTGAATGTGAGGAATGCCAGGCCTCCACCGTGGTTCGGGTCCCACGTTAAACTGTAGGTCCTCCATTTCATCTCACAATCACCCTACCATTACACATTAGCGTAAGTGCGTATAACCCGAACGGGTAGTAAGACGCGGTGCTAATAATANCACATTAGCGTAAGTGCGTATAACCCGAACGGGTAGTAAGACGCGGTGCTAATAATAATAATAATAATATGAATAGTAATAATAACATGTAAGGTTAGGTTTTGTTAGAGTTGGCTAGCTTTTTATAAAAGTACTGTATATTTCTGTCACTTAATTGTATTAAGTAAGAATGGTTAAAGTTCGAATTAACTAAATTAATTTTATTTTTAATAAATAAAACACAAACGGATTTATATAATATGTGTTTTTGCAAACATTGTGGTGTTTTTCGGTATGAGTGTCCCTTGATTTTATTCTTAGCTCACTTTAACCCTAACGTCTGTCGAGTTTTGCACCCTGGAAAGAACCACGTACAACTGGCCATGGCTGACACTTGTTTGGGTAGATAAATACCAACCCTATCCTAGGTTTGAACTAGTGACTTATTAATAGTCATTGTGAACTTTTTTTTTTCTAAGCACCACCCTTTCGGGTTATACGCCTAAGTGTTACTTACGCTAATGGGTTAGGAATCAGTAAGCATGAATTTAGAGGAAGTGAACCCGCATTCGCGTAGAGGGATAGTGGAAACAATTTAGGAAAAACCACCTACAGTTCACCCAACCGAGATTCTAACCTCGATCTCCCCATCCTCGACCCAACACGACTAACGCGTTAGCCAACTACGCCACCGAGGCGGGTAATTGAGAATGTTAGTTTAACTGGGAACTGCCTCGTGAAAAAAGGGATGCTAAGTTATATAAGGGCCAAATCGATTTTCGGTATGAAACACACATTTTTTCGAAATGAATCCGTTAAATTTAATTAATTTAGCACCGCGTCTTACTACCCGTTTGGGTTATACGCTTTAAGTATTAATTACACTAGTGAGTTAGGAATTGGGAAGGTTGAATTTAAAGGAAGGGAACCCGCATTTGCGTGGAGGGAAAGTGGACAAACATTTAGGAAAAACCAGTCCAGTTCACCCGACCGAGATCCAAACCTCGATCTCCCCATCCTTGGCAGTCTAGTTTAACACGAAACTAGCACGTTAGCCAACTACGCTACCGATAAATCCGTACATACACACAAACCAACAATCAAACATATTATTATTATTATTATTATTAGCACCACGTCTTACTACCCGTTCGGGCTATACGCACTTACGCTAATGTGTAATGGTAGGGTGATTGTGAGATGAAATGGAGGACCTACAGTTTAACGTGGAATCCGAACCACGGTGGAGGCCTGGCATTCCTCACATTCACAAGATGTCTTGTCAGAGGTGAAGGAAGGGTTTGGTAATCAGATAAATCTGTGCCGGGACCGAGGTTTGAACCCCGGCCGCCAGCATAGAAGTCTGACACCTTACCCCTAGACCACCAGGTCACCAAACAATCAAACATAAGTTTTATTTATAAGATGGATTAAAGAGCCAAGCTATTATATTTGTTAATTACGGTTTGGTATATAAATATTATAGTCTCTAAATTGAAAAATGACACCTGGACACGGAACTATAGCCCGGACAGTCTAGTTTTGTACACCAATGCTCTAACCACTGAGCTATCCAGGAGCTGTCCCGTGCTCGGGCTTGATATTATTCAATCATATTTTAAAGCAGCGTATGTAAGGACGTGTGTGGATCGTAAGCTGTACATGATTGGCCAAATAAGGGGATTCGTGTATAGGAACTTTTTCGACAAAACTACATTTTTCTAAACATAAATAAATCTATTTTCGTTTTAATTTCAAAATGTATTTTTATATATTTTCTTCTTTTAAAAGCTGTTCTAACTGATGGAATTAGATGCATCATTTTCCAAACTTATGAAATGTAAATATTCGATTCTTTTTTAAAATATATTTGGCTTCGTCACGTTCTGTAGATAAACGTGTAAATATTTCAATACGGCCCCCTGAATACTTTCTACTAAACTATTACATATTTACATAAAAATTACATTTTTTAGTAGCATCTTGTTTTTATTTATTTATTTACTTTTTAGCTTACTGTTCTAGAATTTCAAATTAATTCAAATTAATGGTGGATTAGTTCTGAACCATTAGATATTTAATTTTTTCCTTTAGGAACTCGGGTTTTTAAAACTACTTGAGCAACACACATCTCATGGTGTTAATAGTTTTTAAACATTACTTCACATATATTTTCTCTCAAATTCTACTTTATTCATCCCTAATCCATTAGCGAAATCAATTAACGTGTGTACTCCCACCCTCTTACCCAATGGTAAAAATAATGTCATAAGTTATAAGCCATAGTAAATAGAGAGAGAATATGATATTTAAATGTGACTATAACCATAATTAACAAGTATAATAGCTTTGCTATGCGCATCCGTGAAGTTCTCAATGTATTATTGGCAGCGAAAAGCCAACTACCGAGAGGACGGTGGCTGCGTTATCTGATAGCTCGTGATATTAATAAAATCACACATTAGTAGCCGACCATCTCCACATGTCCATCATAGACTCTGCCTTAAAATACGAGGGTATGAGTGAAGAATGGTCCAAAGCACGGGACGACTCCTGGATAAATGAGTGCTGAGAGCATTGGGTTATAGTCCTCTGTCCAGGAGTCATTTTTCAATTTAGAGAATATTTTACTTATAAGGCTATGTGCCATTTTTCTACCCCACAGTGTTAGCTGTTTTTTAATCATAGTAACTATCGGTTCGTATGAACACATATCTAGGCTATGTAAATGGGAGCTCAAAACAAATATGTTTAACGACTAACGTTATTTGTAATATTTTCAATGACAAAAAAAACACTTTTTGCAAACTAATATGAATACAAATTAACCAGACCATAAACAACGATCACTGTATTATTATCTGCATTATTATGGCCTAACGCGTCACTCTAGTGTTTGACAGAAATGCAAGTGATGGGGAATATCGGGGTTCAAATCACGCTCAGTTTTACTGAATTTTTTCCTGAATAGTTTTTCACTCTTCTTTCTGGCAAATGCGAGTTCAATTCCTAAATAGTGTATGCCTACTCAACTCATTCTTATTCCATTAACGTAGCTAATGTGTGCGTGTAGCAGGGAATAGGTACTAGGACTTGGTGCTGGAATGGAAGTAAATAAAAGAAGTTAGAGGTTTGATGAGAGTATAACGGGAGAACTATTTTTCTGTTAAACTCCAACTAATGTGGCAACAATAAAATAAAGATTGTATTTGCAGTGTAAAATAAGATAGAAACCTGCCAAGAATGTTAGTTGGTACGATGATAATAGGGTGATCATTCTACCCCCGTCCCCCCCTCCCAATAACTCCCAAGGATGAGCGTGTTCAACGTGGCAGGGCAGATATTCCTGGGACTGGCCGCGGGATCAGTGCTGGGCATTGTCACGCGACCCATGCGTTTGGTCGGCATCCTAGCCGCCGCGACCATCATTGTCCTGGTCGTGACCAAACCCGAGCTGATGGGCGGGTTGCCGTCCTTCATGCAACGCTACCCTTACTTCTCGGGTTGCATGATGACGGCGTTCATTGTGGCCGCGATAAACCAACAGTAGCCAGAGGCGACATCGCCCACTCAAGGTATCAACTAAGAAGAAATTACTCAACTTTCACAAACAAACTATTGCACTATTAGATTATTTATAATTCAAATATAAAAAAATAAAGATTTATACCTTAAATTGAAAAGTAATTTGATTATTTTGATCTATTAAAACAACATTAACGTTTAAAAGTGAAAATTTCAGATACCTTAGCTCTATCAGTAGCTATTTTGTTTACACAATTTAAGGTGTCAGGTTCAATTACCGAAGTCGAAAAATATTTTCTATTTGTGAAATTGGGGTTTACCTGTTTACTGTTATGAAGTGACAGCCTGATAATTGGGTGTTGCGTATGTTATAAATTAAGTCCGTTTACAAGTAGTCTGTTGATATAATTTATCAATTCAGAACGTTTAAGTCAAATACTTCCACTAAAAAAGACTACAATCCTTGTATATTTGCAAGTCATTAGATTATACAAAACTAGTTTTAACCCTATGACAGGTTGATGTCAATACTACTCAACCTAACAAAACCAAACCTTCAATTTGTATATATATGAAAGGTTAGGTTTTATTAGGTTGGGCTAGCTTGTTATAAAAGTATATTTGGGTCACTTAATTATATTAAGTTAGAGAGGCTGTGCTAATTATGTTAATTAATTAATAAATTACTTTATATACTATTAGTAAGACTATTTTTTGTTTGTTTACGGATATTGTAGTGTTTTTAGATATCAGTGTCCTCTGATTTGATCCTTCACTCACTTTAACCTTAACGTCTGTTGAGCCTCTCACCCTGAAAAAAGCCACGTACAATAATTGACAATAGCTGACAACTGTCTTTGGCAGATAAATACCAACCCTATCCAAGGTTTGATCTTGTGACTAATTATTTAATTAATAGTAAACGAGAATGCTATTTTAACTGAGAACTGCCTACGTCTCGAAATAAAAAGGATATCAGTGTCTACAGGAGTCGAATATATTTTTGGTATAAAACATAATTCCCTTTAGGCTAACCCGTTAAAATTATTGTGTAGATTAGATTCGCGTCCAATGTTGTCAGTGTTAGGTGGGTTCCCATTGCCTAGGCCTTGTTTAGTATAATAAACAACAATAAAACTTTAGTTTTATTTATAGGGTTATGTCATTTTGTTACTCTGTAATCTGTTTGTAAGAATGCATATCTAGGGTATGTAAATGTAAGCTCAAATTAAATAAGTATGTTTAATATCACTTATAACATTTTCCAAACATTTTATAACATTGGCCAAAGAAACAATTTTTTCTAGTTAATATAAAACACAAATCAACCAAACCATAAACACAGGTCATTGTTTAATCATCTGCAATCTCTCTTTGGATTTGAGATTGTCATTTTTATTATACGTTCTCCTCTCCTTACTTTTGAAATGCAAATAACATGTTGACAAATTAAAGTGATTAAATAAATCACGTTTTCTGTTATTTTTTAAAAATGTTACTTCTTAGACGTTTTAAATGTTTCACACCTCTTGAGTGGTCCCTATACAATTTCGCCAAATTTCAGCTTTCTATCTCATTGAGAAGCCTAAAAAATTATCTTGACATAAATGTACATACATACGTACATACAGACACAATTATATTTTTATTAATATAGATTAGTAAGTAAATAATTACACTAATAAATAGGAACTAGCCAATTTTCATATTATTTTAATTATTATTTTTTATGTTTACGCGCATTTAAATCGAATATTGATTCAGCAGGATCTAGTTTGTTCGACATTGATTAATGAGAAAAATTGAATAGTTCGAACCCAACATGATTCCCGATGAAATTTATATTCAATTTAATGATATAAAAATAACATTTAATTCGAATTCTTGATATAAATATTTGGATAATTCGGAGCTTGGACAATGTTAATGTGTTCTATTTCGTACTTATCTCAAACCTAGCTTAACAATCATTATTAAACCACTCCGTATGACCAAGAATGGCAAATAAAGTTGGAGCTATATACGCATAATAAATATAAAGCAGGGAACGAGTCGGTGACGAGCGGGTTGCCTATAATAGGGAGGTGGGAAGGGTGTTGGCTGGCTTGACCTTTCGTTGCTTCTGTGTGACGTAATTACGTGTGGTCCACCAGCATGGAAGGGGTCAACTTTCATGATGCGCGTTCTTGAACACGTATGTAACGTTCGTATCTTAACTTTTCCAAGTTTTTGTGTTGTTTTAACTCTTGGTTTTTTTCATGTATGTAGATTATATTTAGTGTATGTGTGTATTACATAAAATTATATTAAAGTATGTGTTTACATGTAGCATTTTTGAGGTTATTGACTTTTCGTGTATATTACCAGCTGCGTAGATATTTGTAAAAAAGGTTAATTCAAATGTTGGATATTTAGAACGTTTTTAGATATTAATTGAACTTGGAATTTAAAAGTTCTACTCTAGTTTGATTTAAAATGCCAAGCTAAATGTGTAATGGTAAGATGTAATAAGATAATAATAATAATAATAATTGAGGCAATTAAAACAGTTAAAATGAAACTACTCCTGAATCCCAAAGAGAAACTAAGAAGATAACACAACAAAATTTGCATTTTCTGCAAAGTATACCCGAGGTGGAAATAAAGTTCTTAAGTGTATAATAATCAGCTCATTCATTATTATAATTTTTATTTAGGCCTATTTATTGCTTTATAAAACAATTGCTTAATATGTTTGTTTTTTTAAATTATAACTAGATAAAACCAATGATTTAATTAGCTCTAGGTACGGATTATGTTCTAAACTATTTGTTTAAAAATAACACCCGGCAACGGGAATTGAACCCAGGACTTTTGGTTTTGGTCACGCCCATCGCGGGAGAAGTGATTAGGCGGGAGTGGTCTAGGGGTTTACAAGTCTGTTTACAAAACGTAGTTCCTGAAATCATTTTGTTTCCACTTTCTGAGTTATTGGGCCTTGTAATTTGTTATAAAGTCCTCCCAGTATTCCCGACAGGTATCTAACCGATGGAAACATAACTTAGTTAAAATATTTGTACGAAGATAAACCAACTTTCGTCAGAGGAGAGTATACATCGTGAATTACAGCCCGACACAGGTGTTAGTGGGCAGTCGTGCTGGTCTAGTTCGCCGGTGACGGGAAGGTCTGGATTCAATTCCCAGCTGAAGACTCTGTACTCAGGGATTTTAATAAATGGTTTCCCACTATACCAACACTCAACAACGGGTACTCATAAATGGTTTCTCATCTTACCACTACGCAACAGCGGGTACATTTCCCATAACTTATACCTTCCTTACGCCTACCCTGTTAGTGTAAATATGCGGATAGCCTAGAAAGGTAGTCAGACGCGGTGAATGAAGAAGTTAAATAGCTTAACAAAGATTATCTACAGTTTCCATGGTTTGATTACAATACTATAATTGTATTTCTACTAGTACTTACAACAAAGTTATAAACAGCTTGGATTGTTGCTTTTATACTGTGATTACTTCCAAGACAACAGCTCATAAAATTAAAATGTAAAGTAAATAAAAACCAACTTTCGTCAGAGGAGAGTATACATCGTGAATTACAGCCCGACACAGGTGTTAGTGGGCAGTCGTGCTGGTCTAGTTTGCCGGTGACGGGAAGGTCTGGATTCAATTCCCAGCTGAAGGCTCTGTACTCAAGGATTTTAATAAATGGTTTCCCACTATACCACCACTCAACAACGGGTACTCATAAATGGTTTCTCATCTTACCACTACGCAACAGCGGGTACATTTCCCATAAATTATACCTTCCTTACGCCTACCCTGTTAGTGTAAATATGCGGATAGCCCAGAAAGGTAGTCAGACGCGGCGAATGAAGAAGTTAAATAGCGTAACAAAGATTATATACAGTTTCCATGGTTTGATTACAATACTATAGTTGTATTTCTACTAGTAATTACATCAAAGTTATAAACAGCTAGGATTGTTGCTTTTATACTGTGATTACTTCCAAGACAACAGCTCATAAAATTAAAATGTAAAGTAAATAAGAACAAGATGTGACCTTTGGGCACCTCAACATTTTAACCCAGCTCAGCTAACCCCCATCGTCCCCCCACCCCCCTTTTCGTCCTCTAAATCCGTCCATACCACCAGCGCGATGGAACTGTTCAAAACCGCAGGGCAATTCGTCATGGGGATGGTCATGGGCTCGATGTTGGGCGCAGTAACTACGCACATCCACCTCCGCCTCGTCACGACTCTCGCCCTGACGGCAGCCGGCGTGCTAGTCCTTGTGTCGCCCGACCAAATGAACGGACTGACCCCTCTTGTGACACTCTACCCTTACTTCACGGCGGCCTTCCTAGGGGCATACGTAGCGACTGGCGGCAACAGGAACACGTCATAGGTATTATTTGAAATAGTAATACAAGTAGCCCGCATCAGTGGTAGCATGGTATAACACATCATTCCTGTTAGACCAAATTTCTGGATACGTGGCGATCGAGGTTCAAATCTCGGTCGGGTGTACTGAGAGTATTTTTTCTTTGATGTTTTCTCACTTTCCTGCCTCGCCAATGGGGGTAGAGTTCCTCTAATATTATAATTTACTCATCCCAATTCCATTAGAGTATTTAATATATGCGTGTAATACAAACTGATACTAAGACGCTGTGAAAAAAATAATAGTAGTAAAGCAAACCTACGCTTTAGTATCAGTATTGGTGGCTGAGCGGTATGAGGTGTGGGAGTGTAATTTCCCTTGGTCACTATTGATCCTTGCCGGATGCCGCTGGATATGGTTATTTCAATGAGTTTTTCTTATCCTCTCACCAAGCTAATGCGAGTACATCTCTGAGAGCCTCCTCGCTCCTACCGATTAGGCGGTACCAGTAGGTGGTTGACTCTGTTTTTTGAAAAAATTACACACAGTAGCTTTAAAAATAATTGTTTTTTTGTGCAACCAAGTCCAACAGTCTAACTCAGTCAGTAGGAGAGTCTTCTTAGTGATTTGAGAGTCCTTGGTTTGATTCCCGTAAAATCCGGAACTGTATAATCTTAATTTTGAGTTTGCTTATTTTCACTACGTGATAAATTATGCCTATGAATACGGAATATAATATTAGTCTAATAATAACCGATTAAAAGTGTTTATGCGGTGACAAATAGCAAATTATATATATAATCAGAGTAGGCAATTGAATATGAATGAATGTTAATAAAATGCACCAGAGTTCACCACCATTTATGAGGAAGGTAATATTTATCTACAACTACTAAGTCAAAGTCGTAGCGATTAAAATTGGAGGTTATAACTTGATTTTGAACTAATATAGTAAATTCAGATCTATCTTGTTTAGTCATATAGGCAGTATAGGGAAAATGTTGATTTAAAACAAAATATATTTAAAACAAGGCCAAGGGTTTTGAATTATTTTTTTTCAGAATAGGCCTATATCAAAAACTTAATTTCTAAAAATATTTATTTGGCGTGTTTGCAGATTTAAATAAACATTTATCCTAGCCTTATAGTTATTAAATATTACATTTCGTAGTACTATGTATTTTTACAGCACAAAAGTTATATTCGGACAGTTTAATGTACGAGTATTAATGTTAGTGTATTTTTTAAATTATGAATAGAATATGTGGATAAAATTCCCTAATTTTTGTCCAGTTAAGTTTATTACTAAGTTACTAGCTGCTGCTACTTACAGTAGCCCCATGACTTCTTAGGTGCTGTTACCAGACCAAATTATGTATCCCTACACCGAACCATATGATCTTCAAAAACATGTATTTAGCAGCTGTCACTTCTGACAGTAAAAATGTAGGTATATACCTAAATGTTGACTGTCATAAGTCAGCTGTGAGCTGTCAGTCAGCACCAAAGAAGCCATGGGACTACTGTACTACAGTCTATCCAGCGTATGAATGGGTACTGACCGATATCAGAAGATTTGTGTTTTAGGAAATTGTGGAATTAATTATTATTTCCTTAGTAATATCATCCAAAAGTGTTATTAAACGCTTCTAATTATAATTCCCTAAAGATTAGTGTATAGTTGGCGTTTTCACAACTAATAAAACAATATTAATAAAACTATTATGCTTTATGTTTAGCGTTTGTGGCAAGATATATTATAATGCAAGAAATAATTAATTAAAACGTATTAAATTTCCACTTTGCATCTCCTTGTAACCGGCCATAATAAATTGTAAAATAAATACAGGGTTGTTATAGCTTAAAGAAAGAGCCATACCAAATATTAGTTTCAACATAAAAAGGTTTTTATTTAGTACACACATGCGCATTAACACAGCCGAATACAACTTGTATGACGTCTTCAATCGCGTTTGTTCCGTCCAGTTCGCCATCTTTGTAAATCAGAAGCTCTCGTTTGTAAACTATTTCTAAGCGGACTACAGAAGCCACTTTCACGAAAGAGAACCATCCAAACGGTTATTATCATAAGTTAGGATTCCAATAGTGTAAAAACGCTTAGAAAAAAATGTTTGTTTTAAAAATGTTGACTGCCAGAAGTGACAGCAGTTTAACATATGGTATCTTAGACTAGCTATCATCACTCCTACGATGGATTGACTGTACTGCTGCTCCTGCTACCGTTACAACTACTATTACTGCTACTAACAGCATCATCATTATATTTACTATCATTATATTATAACTTATCGTGTAACATAAGACTTATTTACGACCTCATCTAAGAGGGTAGCTAAGGAGAAATTCACCAACAATCGTAAGGAGAAAGGATGAAAAATACCTCAGTGCACACCCGAGCTCCCGGGTCAAGGTCAGGCCGGAGTTATATAACCCTGTGGTCCGGTGTGTTGGACAACCTGACAAAATACTTGTGTGATTTCCCCATAGGCCACTGTGTTTCGCAAGAGAATGATGGGTTGTGTTTACTGCTACGGCCGCAGAGCTACTGACTGCAACCTTTGAAAGAAAAATACTCTCTTTTGGATTTAGATCATCTACAATATATACGATGACAATAAAACTATGAAAAATTTCCGAGTATACTCTGTTTTGTGGTATTTTAGAAATTAAAAATTAAAACTGAAAGTATATAAGTTAGAGGCACATCAAACAAAATATTTAGCCTAACATAACATGAAATAAGAAAAAATTAAGTAAGCAGGAATGGTTAGTACTTTATAATTTCTTAACTCATTGCTAAGCTTTAAATCAATTATTACATGAATTATATTTAATGGCTTAAATAATTAGTAAGTAAATGTGATGTTTATTTAGTTTGTGCAAGGTATAGATAAATATTAACTCAATTATTTATTGATATTTCCTTTTCTATAAAACACTTTACTCATTTCATTCAGGCTAATACAATTGAATGTCAGATATTAGTTCAGAAAAACGTCCATTTCTATCAACTTTAAAATGTTTACCATCCAAGTTTTTTGGAGTTGCTTGTCCCGGGGTTCTAAACCTTTTTTGTATTATGGACCCTTTGGCAGCCTGGCGAAGCGTGTAACACCCTTTCTTAGAATATTTTCAGGTGCATAAGCTTACAAAGGAAACAAATTATGTTGAAATACAGTTATCAAACTATTTAAAAAAACAAATTTATGATATATTTTATGTGCTCCGTCATTAGCGAGCTCAACAATAACACAATAGGCCTACATTTAAATTATAGGCCAGTTAAAGCTTTATTTTTTTTAACATATCAGTGTAAAGACAGTTGTTCCGACAAATTCTCAGTTTATAAAAAATCCTATGTTAAAATAAAAGAAGAAGGCAGGCAAAAATATAAATCATTATTCCTGGCGCGTTTCAAATTTCATATTTAATTTGATTAAAAAATATTGGAGATAGTTTTTAAAAAACTAGTGGAGTTGACTGTATATTGAGATATTTATGCCTTAAACCCTATGACCCAGAATATATTATTTAAAAAATCAGATATATCAAGCCTAATGCCTTAGACCACGTGTCAACTGGGAAGTTCATCGTTAAACTTAATTAAAACAAGCCATTTTAAACTTTAAATATGTAGTCAGGGAAATCTTTAGGGTGTGCATCTTAGCCTATTATTTTACAACCATATTGAGCCTAGCATATTAGACATTTTGACTATCTATTACGGTAAATAAAGAATTAAGAAATATAGAAATCTAAAAAATAAGCTTATAACCCGAACGGGTAGTAAGACTCATTGCTAAAGAAAATAAATCTTAATCTTTGTATTAACCAGTTTCTTTGTGAAATCTTGGTTTTTGTTACCACATAGTCATATTGTGAGCCTGTGTAATTTCTCGTGCGGAAGGAGGCCAAATGAAAGACTATGAAAATGTAAAACTTGGTATTATTATTATTACTACTTAGGGAAACTAGCATATGTAAACCTCGTCCTTTTTTTAAACACTTTTACTCTATTAATTATATAAAAACTAAATATCTGCCTTGTATTTGTGTGTTGCTCAACCCACAACAACAAACGACACTACCAAATTGTGCTGCTGAAATCCCACATGAATATAATTTGGACATCCGGTTAACATAGGGTCTAATTACAAATTGCGTCCACAATTATTTTTCAAGATAGCGAATACAAAACAGATCTTTTGGGCCTTTTTCTCAGCTTATGATTATTGGATTTTAATGGGATCAAATTTAAAGGTTCTTAATAGAGGAGGTTTTGTTTGAATCTTAATGAAATGGCTCTTAGCGCTACCTAAGAAACACCGCGAGGAGTTGAGCATATATATTTTCTCATGGGGAGTTTTTCCACCCCTTAAAAGCATCTAAGGGGTCAAAAATAATTGCTATATTTTTTCGAAGGCATTGTTAGAACAAACTTATCGGATTATTACCTATAAACGCTTAAAAAGAGTTTATAAAGTTATGTTGTTGATTAGGGTAGCTACCCCGATTTCACCCCCTTAATCACAAAACATCGAAATTAAACATCTTTACTTTTCCTAAGTAGCTTATAAGGAACACCTGTGCCAAATTTCAGCCCTTTAGCTTCGTGGGAAGTGTTAGAATTAGTGATGAGTGCGTGAGTCAGTAAATAATTACACACACACTTATATATATATAAGCGATGAATAAGGTATCAGTGGATTTTTTACTGACTTCTGACATAGCGTACTTAGTTTACGTTAAAACACATTGTTTAGAATTTAATCTACTATATATATATTAGATTAAATTCTAAACAATGTGTTTTAAGCTACTATAACAACTACTAAACAAACAATGTGTTTTAACGTAAACTAAGTACGATGTCAGAAGTCAGTAAAAAATCCACTGATACCTTTTTCATCGCTGTAGGCTTTGTATTAGGTGGGGAAAAGGGATGATGACAAGAGAAATATATACTAGGATTACAACCATTATGAAAAAAAAAAGTGGTGACTATAGAATATTACTGTTTAGCATATACAGGGCTCCAACTCATAAACTATTGAAAGCCTGACAGCGGGATCCAATGATCAATCATCCCATGCATAATACAGGATCAATGTTAATTTGTTTGTTTGGCTGTGTGTTTGTGGATATATGTGAGTAGGTGCGATAACTCCAACACCAAGAGACCTAGAAAGCTTAAACCACACTAATATATAAAAATGAAATGTTATATGTCTGTTTTTTGCTCAAACATGTCCAAACCACTGTATACTTTTAGAAGATATAATTTGTTTTTAAATACCAAGAATGTAATAAGATTTACTCCAGATGCCCCAATAATTCCTAAATATTTGAAATTTATGTCGAGTTTGGTTAAATGCTGGATTAAGGAACTTCCAAAACTTTTTTTTTTAAACTTCTCACTAAACCTGCTTTAGTGACCGAATGGTCCAAGGCGTCACTCTCGCAATATACTAAACTGCCAATAACATAGATATCAAGGTTCTTATCCCGGTCTGGTGTATTAAGGATGATTTTTCCTAAGTGGTTTTCAAATCTACCTACACGCAAATGCGGATACACCTCATTTAAATTCAACCTTCCTCATTCTTAGCTCAATAGCGTAGTTAGTACATATTCAGGCAAATGATAGTAGTCAATTTTACTTAATTTATTTAAAATTATATATCTCAAGACATCATGAAAATAGCCAACTGAAACTGAAACGATCCATAAAAATGTTTTTGTACACTTATGTTTATTATTATTATTATTATTATTATTATTATTATTATTATTATTATTATTATTATTATTATTATTAGCACCGCGTCTTACTACCCGTTCGGGTTGTACGCACTTACGCTAACGTGTAATGGTAGGGTGATTGTGAGATGAAATGAAGGACCTACAGTTTAACGTGGGATCCGAACCACGGTGGAGACCTGGCATTCCTCACATTATGTTTGTTGTTGATTCGAACCTTAGCACCTATGTCAGTTGACAGATCCAGACTTAGACCCTATGATTAAGAGTTTTGACATTTCTGTACAATTTTCATAGTAAAGTTATTTGGTCTTCTTTCACTTAGTCATAGGTCAAGTCATGAGAACTGAAGCTGTTGCTTATAAAGTGGCGGCTGGTGATGTAAGAACTAGGGTGTTCACAAAATCAAAATTGTAATAAAGAATATTTTGCAAATATCCAAATATTTAGTTTAATTAAGCCTATACCAAACAAGAGCATATTAACCTAAATATATGGGCCCATATACAAAATCAACGTAGCACAGCCATACGTTATTATATAAATAATTAGACTGACTGGATGTATATGCATACACATATTTACGTACATATACAGAATTGATTGAATGACAGCCACATAGTGACAGTCGAGAATATTTTCAGTAGGCCTATGTATTAACTTAGAATTTGCGTTTTTAACCAAATTGTTTGTTTTGAAAACTTTTAAATTAAATTTGGTTTATCAGATCCTAGCATTTTATTATACTATCCTGATAAATTAATTTATCACGGTTTATAATATATTGTTGCGTACTCATCTTTAAAGAAATATTATAAACAAAAAATACTTCGATGTTATGTCTATTTACATTTTCCATGAGCTAATAAGTATTTTATAATATACATAATGTTGTTCTATATAATAAATTATGGGGGGACCTGGTGGTCTAGTGGTAAGGTGTCAGACTTCTGTGCTGGGGGTCCGGGTTTCACTCCTAGTCCCAGCACAGATTTATTTGATTACCAGATCCTTCCTTTACCTCTGACAAGACGTGTATCAATCACAACTTGTGAATGTTGGGAATGCCAGGCCTCCCCCGTGGTTCGGATTCCACGTTAGACTGTAGGTCCTCCATTCCGTATCAAAATCACCCGACCACTTCACATTAGTGTAAGTGCGTATAACCCGAATGGGTAGTAAGACACGGTGATGATGATGATGATAATAATAAATTATGGCGACACAAAATTTAAACATAGTATCTTTACATACTTTTTTAAAAGAATTCTACTCCCGAAATACTATTTAAAAGAAAGACAATTACTTAAAATGATTAATTCAAACTGCTTGGTTACCTATTCTCGACAAAATAATGACTGGACTCATTAAGGCCAACAACGTCGCATTTTGTTTGGACTCTAAAGGGTTGTTATAAGGGAGATATATTCAAAACACTAAAATGTTCACAACACCGGAGCACACATTCCCCAGGTTAAAATATATCCATAAGCGCTATATAATCCTCTCCGTCATACGCATGCGCATTAGCACTTCAACTGTAACCAATAATAATAATTTCTAGTGCTCACACCGTGCTGGCAAACTGAATAGAATACCTTTTCTCCAGCCCTCGATCACGACACAGTCGCTAACATTATACCAATCACATGAGAAGAACGTGATTGTTTATAATTGTAAGTTATCACATCAATTTAGATGTAGAATTATTTAAAAATAGAGTGGCGTATTGTTGTAATCAAAATATTGGCTGCTCGCATGCACATGTGCTCATATCCACAACCTCCCACTGTGCTTATGATAAGAGTTTATCAATATCTACTAAATAACACTAATTAATTAGTAAAGTGTTATCAATTTTGGTCAAAATATAGTATGTTAGTTGGAAAACTGAAGGTAATCAGTTAATTACTAGTTTTAAAAGGTAGACATAAAAAAGACTACTCAAAATCAAAAAAAGACAGGCTTACCAATTAAAGTGCTACGTAGACTGCCGTTCATTCTGGCTGTATGCAACGTACACTCATATAAGTGCATTTGATGAGAAAAACTTATTATAATAAAGGGAAATACATTATTATTATTATTATTATTATTATTATTATTATTATTATTAGCACCACGTCTTACTACCCGTTCGGGTTATACGCACTTACGCTAATGTGTAATGGTAGGGTGATTGTGAGATGAAATGAAGGACCTACAGTTTAACGTGGAATCCGAACCACGGTGGAGACCTGGCATTCCCCACATTCACAAAATGTCTTGTCAGAGGTGAAGGAAGGGTTTGGTAATCAGATAAATCTTTGCTGGGACCGAGGATTGAACCCCGGACGCCAGCATAGAAGTCTGACACCTTACCCCTAGACCACCAGGGAAATATATTCGTTTTGAGACTGGAATGAGGATGGAAATTCCCACCCCAGGGAAACCAGCTACCGTAAACGGCAATTTTGTGCAATGAAAGAAGAGAACAGTTATAATGAAGTTTTTATTTATTTTGTCTCGGTAATAGTATTACTTCTCCGCTAGCATATTTTTGATTATTTTAACCACCAGCCCCTGTTTTGAATAAAGCTAGATCTAGTGGTAAAATAGCAAGGCTGGCAACACTGTTTAGCTCGCCAAGAATGACATCAGAAGACGGTAGTGGATGGTTCCCGAGAGCAGGGAACTAGAAGCTCTAGCGCTCGCTAAATATAGCGCCGAGACCACGCGGAAGTGTCCAAACCGCAGGAACGAGTGGGAGAAGGCACCTGTGCCCAGCCAGGGGATAAAAATACCCCCCGCACACGCACGCACGCAATATTACACTGCGGCAGTGTAGTGACACAACTGTTCCTTAAATTGTGCGTTTTGTTTATAGTTTTTCTGAGTTATACACAAGAGGGTTACTAACCCAGTCGGATAAAGAGTATGCTAAATGTCCCTATGTTTCCGGATTCAATTCAAATAATGGGCAAAAAGCTCATCACGTTGATAAAAAATTGAATGTTTGTTGTATGAGCCAAATAATTAAGTTAGGATGTAATAATAAAATTATTTACCGGTGCTGAGAAGGTCTAGGGTTCGAAACACGTCCGGGATGAACAAGAGTTGATTTCTTAATGATTTACCTACTCTCCCTTCAAGCAAATGTGGATACATTTTATATGACTTCCATTTTCCTTAGCTCTACCACTTCATTGTAAGTAATATGCGTGTTACAAGCAGCACTATAACGCGCTGTAAAAGACCAACACTAATCGCTAGATGTTGTTTAAAATTGTTTTAACTACCCCGGGATTTTAACCAAGGTCTCCTCTATGTAAACTGGCGCTATATTAATCATAACTACTTAAACATCCTGAACTTTTACGAGGGCATTCAGTTGTTTCAGAGTTCGTTTATTTGTTGCTAACAAATATAATAGAGAAGATCCATTTATACCTTAATGGAAATTTAGTCCTACAAGAGATTTTTTTAAATAGGTACTCCGTTTAACGACAGATTATGTTAAGACCAAATTGTTACGTTTAACGCCAAATTATGTTAAGGTCTAATTGTTACGTTTAACGCCAGATTATGTTAAGACCTAATTGTTACGTTTAACACCAGATTATGTTAAGGCCTAATTGTTACGTTTAACAACGAGGTAATTTTTGAGGGTAAGGACAAGTGAAATGCTATCTAAAAGAACATAATTAGTTTTATTGTCAATTTCAAGGAACAGCTATTAAGGTCAATAAAAACTATTTTCGAACGAAAACATGAATTCAAATTTTAGCTTTTTTTTAAACTCTCAATTAATTGATAATTGTTCGTAAAGAAACATTGAGCTAATTTTTAGATTTTTTAGGTGACCTGGTGGTCTAGGGGTAAGGTGTCAGACTTATGTGCTGCCGGCCGGGGTTCAATCCTCGGTCCCGGCAAAGATTTATCTGATTACCAAACCCTTCCTTCACCTCTGACAAGACATATGGTTCGGATTCCACGTTAAACTGTAGGTCCTCCATTTCATCTCACAATCACCCATCCATTACACATTAGCGTAAGTGCGTATAACCCGAACGGGTAGTAAGACGCGGTGCTGATAAAAATAATAATAGATTTTTCAACTCTCAATTAATTCATAATAATTAAATTTAGGTTGTTGGTTGCTAATCACTGCAAAATTTATATTCCAGTACAAAAGTTCTAGTAATAAGTCGCATTAAGAGTTGGAACAAAACGTAGGTATGCAATGATTTTGGTAGAAAGTTCGTTCTTAAAGATGTTGTTCCCTACGATATTCCTGCTTTCAGTAAAATGAACTTGTAAATACAACTTCTCGAAAAAATAAAACTTAAGGATGAAATTTCAAGCGCTAGAGCTGCGCAATTCGAAATACGATTTTCTCTAAGTACAAAAATAAGTATTTTGGAAGTACTTATTTAAAACCAGTACCTATGAGTGTATTACCACCTGTTTTATGGGACAGTAAGAGACAACATCCCAAAAAACCAAGGTCCTGCAAAAAACAGGGCGTATGGTCATCCTAATTAGAGGTGCCTTTAGTTATTTAAGTTTAAAAAAACATCAAATTTTTTCCCATTTTTTAATTTAAGAGTAGAATAATTCATCGAAGAATCAATATTGATTTTCAAATTTAACGATATTGGTTTTAAGAAATATAACTTTTCAATAAAATGTAATTTTGACAAATATACATTAATACGTACCTTATCACACCGTTTCCTTACGAGCTAGGTAAGAAGCTGTGCATATAGCTCGAAAAACAACTTCGTGCTCAATCCATCCTCACTATCTTTCTCCACACATAACTATCATTGCTTACCTCTTTCACTTCAACGACATACATACACCTGGTCATAAATGCTCTTTATTTTTAATACTGTTAATGTTTGTCTCTTTCACACATTCGTCTACAACATTTAGTCAAGTCTGATCCACACACTCTACCTTCATATATATTTGCTTCGTCCCTCGCTCCAATCTCATTCTTTCAACATTCCAAACCAACGTAATACACTTCTTTTAAAGTCTGTTCAGCGTAGGAATTGTTTTCTGAAAGGCCTTTTTCCCTACCAGAAATCTATTATACAGTAGGATATTGGTAGGAAAAAAGACCTTTCAGCGAGTAATTCCTACCGTGAATGGAGTACACATATTGACCTAGACAAATATAAGGCTCTTGATTTATATATGAGATATTTGAAAGAGATAGGCTGTAATGAGGTGGACTGGATAAAGCTAGTTCAAGATAGGGATAAGTGGCGTACTTTTAAGTGTGGCAACAAATTTTCGAGTCCCTAGTGCCATAGAACAAGTAATTGAGTATAAAATACGATAATTCATGTGATAGCAATTCAAATTTTTAACTATTTAGCTATTGCCGTTAAAATAATGTGTATTAATTATCCTAAAATTGCTTGGATGATATTTAATTCAAACTTAGTCAGATAAATACCGTATTTTACTAGGTATTTCTAAACTGTGTAGTAGCGCTTGGTAATTTTAGAAAATACATTATCTGATAATAATACGATAGCGTGACATTGATTAAACTAATCCATCATTGCGCTTAACACACTGCGAGATAGGATGATACACGTGTCATTTATTTTGAAACAATGCGCGCACTTTAAAAGGTAAACACATGCACACTCGTGTTTTTGTATTATTGTGAGCCATTAGTCCACTGTGTACACTTTACAAATTAGTTTACTGCCGTAACTTTAATATCAATATCTATTTACAGCCGAGTTGATGAACAAACGTTTCCGGGCAATAGTAGCGTAGTTAGCAACAACAATTATCATGAGAACGACAAGCGTTTAGCGGACTGTGCAAACAACACCTAATATCATTTTGAAAAAAGCATATAATTATTATTTTTTCTAACGCGTCTCACTACCTGTCCGCTCTATAGGTTAACGCGATTTAATCACTAAAATGGGGCAATAGATTAAATATGCAGAAAAAATGTGCCAGTATTTGTTTGGCTGGGGTGTACGGTAAAATATTCCGGGACAGCTCCAGTACATACTAATGGGATTCGAACCTCAAACTCACCATTACTGACAAATTAGACTAGATGATTATGATTGTCCATGTGCTCACCAGCGCGGATGACTTTTCTTAATATATTTATTATTATTATTAGCACCGCATATTACTACCCGTTCAGGTTATACGCACTTACGCTAATGTGTAACGGTAGGGTGATTGTGAGATGAAATGGAGGACCTACAGTTTAACGTGGAATCCGAACCACGGTGGAGGCCTGGCATTCCCCACATTCACAAGATTTCTTGTCAGAGGTAGAAGGAAGGGTTTGGTAATCAGATAAATCTGTGCCAGGACCGAGGATTGAACCCCGGCCGCCAGCATAGAAGTCTGACACCTTACCCCTAGACCGCCAGGTCACCACTTAATATATTTATTTGTATAAACTGTCTTACTTTAGTTTTATATGGCAAGGAAAACTAGTAGGCTAGTAACAAAGAGTGGTAATACCACTATAATAGCGTATCGACACAAGACTCACTTCTCCGTTCTACTTGTCTTACTAAACTGTTTACTCAGTTCTACATCAATAACGATCGTGGATACCAACGGAACAGTGCAAGAAGGACGTAAATCTCAACAACAAAAAATTCTGTGCTCCGTGTCTTATAAAACCGTTCGACCGACCCTCATTCTTACATTAATGGAGAAAGGATGCACACGGTAGAAATTAAACAAACTATTCCCGCATTTGTGTGGCGGGATGATGGGAGACCGTTTTGGAAATACACCGCTAGTAATCCCGAAAGGGTATTCGAGCCCCAAAACTCCCTGTCCCCAGCAAAACAGACATGACGAGAATGACGCCCTTTGGCCGTCGCAGGAATAGAAACGTAATAAAATGATAAAGAGCATATTGTCCCCCCTCCCACCACTCGCATATTAACACTTACCTGAGAGTTTTCAACGTATTAATAATTGACGGTTTTTATTGCAAGTGTCATTTTCAACAGACGGTGCCAATTTTGGTTTTTTTACGATTGTATTTTTATATATTTATTCTAAGCGCATAGACATAGTACGACTCTAACATAGTTTCCCACTTAAAGATAAAATTGAAGAAAGCTCGATGTTTGCTTTGGTTTTGATTTAAAGGATTTAAATTAATTCTGAGTTTAATAAATCACCAAACAAGTATTTACAGTAGCCAATTTTCGCAACCGCCATTGTATACTCTGTTTATTGCAAAATTGTCAAGCCTACCATGCTTGTTTCCACTATGGTGCAGCTTATATGATAGCGCCATCGTGGAGCCTATCAAAGTAATACAGTAAGCTTTTACTGTAAAATGCGTACCTTGACTTTATTAATCATGGATATTTGGAGCATCTATTAGGAAATACAAGTGTTTTTTTTTGCGGTCAACACTAATAGCGGTGACCTGTAGTTCTAGGGGTAAGGTGTCAGACTTCTATGCTGGCGGCCGGGGTTCAATCCTCGGTCCCGGCACAGATTTATCTGATTACCA
>CABFOW010006722.1:0-29620 GCA_902141385.1 Timema californicum
CCCTCATCCCGCCAAGTCGCGCATACAGCAATAACTGAGGTGACGCCTTATTAAGACAATTGACACGAACTCAGTGTTGAAGCAATTGTCCACCATAATGATAGGTTACCCCGTCTGTCGAGAAGGGCTGGAGTGAACATGAGTTATTGGACGTTTCCATTTAATTCTCATTCCACTCGTTTGGTGAAACTGTGTTCACTTTTGTCCCGGCATCTCGCCGAGAGAGTTCCCCTTTCCCTCCATCGCCCCTCTGTCGTGTAAAGTTCGTGATCATTTGAACAAGGAATTCGGGATGGACCGAAGTTATTTCTTTAATTTGTTTCAGTCTCTCGTGTTTTTTAAGACGCCCTTTTGACCCTTTGTCCTCGTAATCCTGTTATTGTTATATAGTGTTTTAACAACCGCGGGGATGAATGTGCGTTGATATGAAAGCTTCGGGTTCAATGGCTTTTAATTAAGCGTCGCCTGTATCGTATTCATTGGACACATAAAGGAATTATTTTATGAGAGAGTTTTCGTAACCAAGTGGTTAACAGAAGACTTATAAAATGAATTAAACCAACAAAGCACATATAAAGTCAATTTGTTCATTGAAGGAGATTTTCTGTCAATGTATATAATTACTAGATCCACTCTCATGGATTTATAAGCCGTGGGGTTTATTTTATCGCTTACAATTTTGATAGAAGAAAGTTTAACATATTGACCTTTAGCTAAGCTTAGCTAAAGGTCAATATGTTAAACTTTCTTCTTTCTTCTTGCCCCACATCAGAAGGCACGTGGAGTCAAGTCAGCGTCAAACTTGTCTAGTCTGATTTGCTTGTGGCGGGGAGGTTGGAATAATAGATTTGCAGCTGGATGTATGTATTGAGGTGTTTTTTTAAAATAATTTTCCTTGCATATGTGGCTACATTCACTATAAATCATATTATACTAATCTAAACCTCACTAAATACTCATATTTCCCAGTAAGGGTAGTAAGACATAGTTTAAAAAAAATCACAATGTCCAATTATTTATTTTAGTGAAATCATTATATTTACGTGTAATCAACAAAAAATGTCAATTAATAATTGGAAATTAAATACTCCCCAAATATAAGGAGGGTACGTTTGAAATGCTAACTACACAAATAAATGTAACTTTCCAAGCGTATCAGAAAGTTACAACTGAGTCAGCGAGTACAGCTGCTTGTAGTTTTGCTAAAGGCCACTAGAGCGTAGCAGCACCTAAGCTTTCATTCAACACGCCGTATTATGTTTATAGCCTAAGAGTGTAATTTAAAATCAGATTGTTTATTAATAGGCCAGTCCGCTGAGAATAAGCAGCTTGAACGATTTCATCAAAATGAATAACATGAGAAAGGTGAGTTTTATGGACACAACTTAGAGTTCACCTGTGGGAATGGCAAACAATGTGAACAATGTTTTATCCCAATATTTTATTGAGCCGGGTATAGACCCAAATACACTTGATTCGAGGGAAAGTGCGCTAACGTACCACCAACTCTTCTCGTATTTTAAACGTGACTTGTACAACATTTTATAACTAATGAAATTAAAGCTTAAAAAAGATAAGTCATACCTTTGATTCAGACGTCAGACGATTTCTGATGTCAGGCTCGCCAAAGAGTGCGCTGTCAATGGCGTTGAGGTTGTGGTTCAAATCTCGCCCGGGCGCACCGGGTGATGATTTACAAGATGCGATTTAACATAAGGATTATTCCATCCTATTTCCACGTCATTGCGAGTGAATGTCCTTTCCTTTAAACTACCTTCCTCGACCCTACCCCTAAAATTAACTACAAAACACCTCCTTCGGTGGCCACATTGTCTAAGGCGTCGCTCGCAATAGACTAGACTGTTGATGACAGATATATCAGGGCGTTGAATATCCACCGGGTGTATTGAGAGTATTTTTTTCAAAATTACTTTCCACACACACACACACACACACACACTCACTCTCCACGCAAATGCAGGTACACTTTCTCTAAATAATTTTTTTCAAAATTACTTTCCACACACACACACACACACACTCACTCTCCACGCAAATGCAGGTACACTTTCTCTAAATTCAATCTTCACATCACTATCTTATTAGCGTAATTAGTACGTACGCGTATAACCTAAAAAAGTAGTAAGGCGCAGCGCTAAAAAAACGGTTAAACCTTAAATTAAATAAAAATAAAGTAGAAGCGATAACTATGTATGACTAAAATAGTCCCCCCAAGCAGTGGCGGATCTAGAAGGAGGCTTTTGGGACAATGGTTCCCCTTATCCGTCCCCCCGCCCTCCCCTTCACAAAGTAAATAAACAAATATATTTAAACCAATACCTTTATGTTGTTAAGAGTGCTCAACTCTAATATGCAGGCAGCTACCATCTCCCTAGCCCTATCTGCTACATGACCAAACCAATAATTATTTCAACATTTACTTTCTTTCGCAGCCATGTGGGGGATTTAGAACTAAATTTTTCTAGTAATTATATTACTAAGTTAGTGTGATAGAAAAGTATTTGTAATAAAAATACAAATTTCTATTAATAGTTATAGTAAAAATTATTTATCAATGTTATTGTAATAGTAGGAACTTTTTGTTTCTTTAAAAAATTTGTCAATCAAAATTGAGTTGTTTATTACAAGGTCTATATGTGTAATTATACTTAATTAAAATTATTTTTATGTACTTGCAAAATTATTGTTATTCTAAAATTAATTCTAAAATAAATTCTTTATTAATAACAATTATTAAATTTATGCTAGAAGGAGGCTAATGAAAACCTTTGTGCCCCTCCTGTCCTCCCTGCTCAACAACTCCTGGATCTGCCTTTGCACACAAATAGGATTAGTTTAATAACTGTCAAATTACTAAGGATAGGATATGTGTTCCTTATAAAATAATAATATAGGCAATGTTTCTATTTAAAATATATGTCCTGAAAAACCGGGAAATATCATCACTGCTAAGGGTGGGTTTGTTTTAAAACTGTGTCGTTTCCCAACCTGTCTCCAGAGGAAGTCCTCTTAAAATTCGCCCTTTTTTCGGCCTACCCCTGGGTTAAAACTTTTGTTTTTGTAAGTCTTTGTTTTCCAATGCTGGAAAAAAAAAGCGCGCAATCAAAATGGATTTTTTATAACTTAAGGACGTGTGGTGACGTCATTACGGGTGACGGTGACGCCACTCAAGTCCCTGCACGTGCCTGTCGCGTGCCGCAAAGTTGCGAGCATAGCATGGAATTAGTGTTTGTAAACACGTTCAGGGCCACGTACAAATTTTGTAACGCTATTAAAATGGTGGCGCACCCACGAGTCACAACTGTACAAACTACAATCCAATTTTCATTGGAAGGGACTTTTGGAAAATTGTTGTACAAACAATACTTTTTTATGGCCAAAATTTATAACATTTTCCTATAATGTAAGTAGAAATAGGACACTCGAATCCTTTATTCCTATATTCCTGTGGTATTCGAGAGATTCGATAATCGTAAAAATCTCAAAAATGTATCTTTAATACAATTTATCAAGAGCTGGAATTGATATACCAATTTTAAGCAACTGGTAAAAGGAATTATGTAGACTTGTATAGTTGTGAGAGTAATAAAATCACACACACAAAAGGACAAAATTGTATTACTATAGTTAATTTACTAACACATTACTTGACATATGAATTACGTGAAAGTATATCTAGTGACTTTTCTAGCCGTCAGTTACAGTCCTTTCTGTGTAATCTATTATGGGACTTACAGCATGGCCAAGTGGTCTGAGGCGTCAGACTGTCATCGCACTTGGGTCGCTGTCATCGTATAGGTCGTACTTCAAAAGACTGTTAGCTGGGTGCAGGGATATCCTACCGTGTGAGTTATCACCCACTGTAGTTTTTCACCTGGCCTACTTACTACCCCCTCCTTACTGTCATGTATGAGCACTTAGACTATTTATTGGCTTAATCTATGAGATAAAGATGAGGGGTTATAGATTACAAAAAGTGCACTCTCGTTATCGTCGAGCGGTGGTGGGGGAAAAACCACAATAATAAATCACACGTAGAAAAAAATAATCCTGTAGACCCAGCCGAGATTCGAACCTCAACCTTCCGGTCACCGGAAATCCCAATTTATTGGGAGCCTGATGACTTAAGGTGGCCTCCTCAGTCAGCGAGAAAATATCAATCACTGTCAGGCAATGCGGATTAAAATACAATAGTCCGTGTCGTTTTATGGAATTACTTCGCTATTCCGTCTAAGCTTATACTCCCTTTACCCCTTCCCTTACAGTCACACTTGTTAATGCTAGTAAGAAAAAGAAGGAAATTTAAAAAAATTATTTTCTTAATGTTCGCTGCTAATTCTCCAATATTTAAGATTTCCTGACGCGGGCCTATCAAAAAATTACTGTATTTGTTAGAGGAAGGCTAGATCCAGAACCCTTTTTCATCAAGTCTATTCTCACAGCTCAGCAAATATGATTAAACATTCGTTGAAAATGACATTTAACACTTTTTTTTCTAATAGTTACACTAAATATATTCGGTTAGTTAAAAATACTTTATTTTGCCTGAGACATATTTTGAAACAATACATTATAGAATTAAATATTGTGTTATAGTTTAACGCCTGCGCGTCAATTTCTCTTCTACCAAGACGACCCCCTTAAGGTGGGATGGAAGGAGACACGAGTAGAGGTCAGTATTTTTTTATAGCCAAAACCTTTTTGGCAAAAATAAATAAATTATTGCTTCAGTATATGTACTTAGTTTAATCTAATCCTAGTATTATCAACCGTTATTAAATATTTATCATGAGCATAGTGACATTTGATGAAACTTTTTAAAATACAAATTAAAAGTATTTATCAAACTACGCGATATCAACGATAGTCTACATATTCAAGAAATTGTTGATATTATTATGTGCAGAGAATTTAATTAAATATATATACTGGGGCACTATCCTATTTATTTTAACCAAACAAGTTTTTTGTTATAAAAAAACTATAAAAACACCGAACTTAATTTGTGTTTCATTAAACGCCACCTTAAGCTTCGTAGTGATCGGTGTAGTAAGTAAGAGTCATAAGAAAGAATACTCAAGGGCTTGGATTCCACCCTCACGAAGTTCCAAGAAATGTGAGATAAAAGAAAACGACAGAAAAATGATTTTTTTTTTAAGAAGAAGAAGAATCGTACTGACGCAGTGTCTGGGTATTTTATTTTGGAGGTTCAAAAGGTTCCCCAATAGTAAGAATCTCGCTATGTTTTATTTCTCCCTACACGGCGAGAATACGATAAACACACTCTCCAGTATTCTAGATCTATCCCACAATCATTTTGATCCTTGTCTAAACACACGAATCGTTACACCTCTCGGTCCAAGCACATGTTACGTGCGTTGTGTAACTACAGTAATTACTGCAACGCACCCACCCACATACACGTGCAAGAGCTGCGTAACTCGCATTTATCAGTGGTTGGGATATTTCTATGCGATACTGGAACACAAGGGTGTTTTAAGTAAAATGTACAAATAGATATGTTTAGTTTAATTTTCTATACATAGTAATATCAATCGTTCTTAAATATTTATCAAGAACATAATGATATTTGATGAGGAATCTTTTAAAAAAATAATTGAAAGTCCTCGTCTGGCTCTATGTTTATATTGTAAATTATGTTGATATAAACAAATGCAAAAAAAATACTATGATTAACTCGTGTTCCCTGCACTGTTGATATCATCTTGTGAAGAAAATTCAGCTCTATGTTTGTGCTGGAGCAATATTTTGTTTATTTGGCTAAAACAATGTTTTATATAAAAACTGCCAACACAGTGTTGGTTTTGTCTTGTCGCATCCCCTACAGTTCTACCTTAAGATACTTTTTTAAAAAGGTAACAAGTATGGCAAGTACAACTATAGTATGGATTCCTGAAGATGTAAAACCAGACAAAACGTTTATTCAAAAACTATAGTCTACACATTAAAAATGTCCATAAACTTTTCACTTTGGAAAAAATACATAAATAATTATAGAACGATTATATTATTACACAGTCTCGGTGGCGTAGTTAGCTAACGCGTTAATCGTGTTGAGCTAGACAACATAGGATCAGGACATCGAGGTTCGAATCTCGGTCGGGTGAACTGGGTTTTTTCTTCTTAAATGGTTTTCCACTCTCCCTCCACGAAAATGCGGGTTCACTTCCTCTAAATTCAACCTTACAAATGCATTAGCGTAATTAGTACTTAAACGTATAACCCGAACGGGTAGTAAGACGCGGTGCTAAATAATAATAATAATAATTTATATTGCTATGCTTTCTTATTTATAAGGCATATTATGAAATACAAATTAATTTGTACATCAGTCTTGCTAGTTGCTGTTTTAGCCACATATTTACATTAATGGGATAGGAATGAGAAAAAAAGTTTAGAAAAAGTTAACACGAATTTGCACAACCGTCCGACCCAACATCCCCATCACCTTCAAACCAGACAATACTGACAACTTTGTCCGCGTGTCCCCCAGTGTTGGTTTTAGATACGAAGTGTAGTGGAAAACAGTAAAGTTGTTAGTTTACCTTCATAGGGAAATCGTGATTCAAGATAGCAGTGTTAAACCCATCTTGAGGGGAAAATTGTGTTCCAGGGTAGCAGTGCTCAACCTACTTTGAGGGTAAAATTGTGTTCCAAGGTAACAGTGCTCAATCCACCTTGAGGGGAAGCTTGTGTTCCAATTCCAAGGTAACAGTGCTCAACCTACTTTGAGGGTAAAATTGTGTTCCAAGGTAACAGTGCTCAATCCACCTTGAGGGGAAACTTGTGTTCCAAGGTAACAGTGCTCAACCTACTTTGAGGGTAAAATTGTGTTCCAAGGTAACAGTGCTCAATCCACCTTGAGGGGAAACTTGTGTTCCAAGGTAACAGTGCTCAACCTACTTTGAGGGTAAAATTGTGTTCCAAGGTAACAGTGCTCAATCCACCTTGAGGGGAAGCTTGTGTTCCAAGGTAACAGTGCTCAACCTACTTTGAGGGTAAAATTGTGTTCCAAGGTAACAGTGCTCAATCCACCTTGAGGGGAAAATTGTGTTCCAAGGTAACTGTGCCCAATCCTCCTTGAGGAGGAAAATGTTGGTGTTGGCCTGGGGTCAAAAACAGTGCTCAGTCCACCTTCGCCCATATTATCAATGTAAAATAATAATAATAATAATTAATGTTATCAATGTTGGGAGCAAAAAAAATGTTGTATGTTCTAGAAGGGTTTTTTACCAGAATATTAGTACACTTAAAGAGACAGTAGGATTAAATATTTTGGAACCAAAAATCAATAAATACTCGGAAATCTTTGAATCAGTTTTTTTTAAAGAAACTAAAGCTGTTTCTACACTTATTAGACTTGAATAGTTAAAAAGTGTCAAGCTAGAATATTTGAGTAGTTTCTCTTAACCAACCAACAGCAATTTAAAAGTGTTGTGTGAGTTAAACTGTTTTTCCATCGAGTAAATGGCCAGATAATAAACAGTGAAACATCATCACCTCCAGAGCAGTGATTTATGTGAGATATCCTCACTTACAAGCTCCAATATCATGACGCCAACCTAACGCATTCGGCGCCAAATATGCTTAACAAACAACTCTAACATCAGGGATTCTAGTACCCGGAGAGTAAATTCATAACAAATATTTAAGCCTCACTTTAAAATGAAATAAATAATTTTGCAGTATAATTTTGGCGGGAAGAAACTTTTGGAAAATAAAAACATATTTGTTTGTGTTCAACAATTATAGCATTTTATAATATTATTAGTGCAATCTTACACTTATTGATAGTATCTAACAAAAGTGACAGCTGTAAGTTACATGACTTGACGTAAGAATGCGTGAAAGTAGATCTGGTAGCTTTTTTTAACTGTCGGATAGGGTCCGTTCTAAGAAAATTTGACTTGTAGATCTGCAGTTAGCTTCTATAAGAATGGCAAGGAAAATTCTCCACCCCACGTTTGCTTTTCATTATTTCGCTTGGACAGCAACAATTCTTCCTAACCTTGTTATAAAACAAACTACAGTAATCTCCCAGAACGTTAATTTATCAGCTAATGAAAGGAAATGGACCATTTTTTACGACGAGACCTGTTTGACTCTTTAAGGAATAGAACTTTAGATAATTAGATTTTAAAAAAGAATACGTACTGCCTAAATAAATAAGATACCATATATTTTAGATAAACTCTTACAAAAAACTTTTTTTTTTGCAGGATGTATGATTTTTTTTCGTGTCCCACGTCTTACTACCCGTCCGGGTTGTCCTTATTTAGAACTTACTGCGGTTAGAGATGAGAAATGTAGAGTTTAAGGGAATTGTAGCCAAATATGCCGTATGTGGAGAGCTTAGGGGAATTATTTATCTAACAAAATTACCCTTAATAGATCCAGGTGGGATTCAAGCCCCGACCTCCCCGTCACTGGCGATTCAGAGGTTTGCCAAAGGAACGTGTTAGACCACGCAATCCCAGATATGAATGGCCTTTGTTCTGAACTTTCATTTTAGTAGACAATAAAATGTTGGATAGCCATAGAAAGAAACTTATCTGATAAAAACGTTCATATAGCTATACGCCAAGCCATGTGCTACGCAGATCTTTCTTTTGACAGGTGTTAAATATACATAGTACTCCATCCCTTTGATCCAATCCGTCAGACTCGTGGCAGACGGGATTGTTGATGACGGGAAAGTTGAGGTTAGAATCTCTGCCAGGTAAATTATGGGATGAATTTCTACATGTGATTTATCAGTGCTATTTTTACATCCCTTCTACACGCTAATTAGTGGGCAATTCTTCTAAGCTACCCCTTAATTTCTATCAGATAGATTAAGCTGCTAACTCACACATGTGTTAAAAACCTCAAACTATATTTTTATACACCCGCTTCAGTGGCCGAATGATCTAAGTCGTTATTCTAGTGTTAGACTGGCTTGTTGAAGACGGGGAGATTGGAGTTCGAATCTTAGTCGGGTCTACTGAGGGTAGTTTTTTCCTAAATGGTTTAAAACTCGCCTTGCACTGAAGTACGGGTAGATTACCTCTAATATGCTTCCTTCTCCATCCCTTTCCCAATAGAGTAATTATAATAATGTATGCGTATAGTCTGAAAAGAATAAGACACGTTGGAAAAAAAATTGAGTGTTAGTTTGTCAATGTTGATTTCTCTTCATTTGTTTGTTTTCAGTAAAATGGCGTGTAGTGTTTCCAGAGTAAGCAGAGTTAGTCAAAACTGTGCTTGTGATATATACTCACAACTCAGTAGAACACTCATTGGACATTTTATGAAAATTGAAAAATGACACCTGGCCGTGGGAATCGAACCCGGGACCTTTGGCTTAGTACGCCAATGCTCTAATCACTGTCATTTTTCAATTTTCAGAATATGTTATCTTGATGGAGAATTCCTCACTAAAAAAGCATAAACAACTGCTTCGGCTATTTGATACTCATAGGACAGTTACAACAGGAAATATATACCTATGTACGGGAAACAGGGGAGAGCTTATTTGCTATTGGTCAGAAGTGGAGTTGGTTATCTCATAGGTACAGTGATTACAAGCTATGCTTACCCTGGAAACACGACACGCCACCCCTGTTTGTTTTATATCTTCGAAAAGGTTCTTTCTATAGCGTCCAGACTGTGTACCACCCAAACGTGTAGCGATAAATGACCAAGTGTTATCACTTGTTTTTTCGTGTTCCTATATGATTGGTAGCCGTGAACTCCATGGACCACCGGCAAACGACGGAGCTGATGAGCACCTCCACAGCGACACGACCAGAGCAACCGCGTGCTTGTTATGTTATTACTCCGGCGGGGGTTGTTTGCTTTGATGGAGGGGGTTTCCACAGACAAGTTCACACGTACTTGCCGTCTGTCTGTCTATCTGTCTATGCGCGGGATGTTGGTGCTTTTGTTTCCCTCTCGAGTAAGACTGCGAGCGGGGAGTATGGGGGTTAATGGAGGAGGGAGAGCTAGAAATCAAAGCCCCCGTCCAATGAGTATTACACAGTGTTGTCAATTTAGCGACTTTGTCACTAGACCTGGCAACTTTTACGGGTCTGAAACGACTCATTTTTATTTTTAGCGCCTAACGACTAATTTGGCGACTTTCCTAAATTTTCTGTCAAGTAAATGTTCATTATTTTAAATTTTAATACTGTAGAATTTTAATTTTTGAACTACCGTACTTCAAGAACGCAAAATGCATAGCTTCGGTCTACAGAAGAGCGATAAACCATCTATCTGTCATTCACAAATCACAATGACATTGTTTTGAATCCGGGGATCACTCCAGTCCACTGATGTATCTCACATTCAGTTTATATTAGTGTAAGCATTTATGATTTGGCTACAAACGTTATGACTTTTAGTTTTTCGTTTAGCGACAATTTAGCGACTTTCTGGACCTAATACAGATACAACACTTATATGGTCGTTGGCAGCACTGGTCCTACGGTTGTGTGGACTTCAACTGCATATCTGTAACCTTATAAGATTTTCTAATGCTTAAGTTTTGTTAACATTTCATTTATTTGATGTATTTAGCATGCACTTTCTGAACCGACCGATTATTTCAGCACACGAGAATGTATATGAGTGAATGCGAAAGGGCCTCCCAATTTTGCCGGGAAAGTTATTTTCAAATACCTTCCAGAGTTCTTTTACATGCTACAATCGACACGGGACAGACGGTTTTGCTTACCCTCCGAAAGAAGTTGTGTTACGGATTTTTATCGCTCAAGTAAAATCCGTTGACCCCGGCTGGATTTGAACTCAAAAACATCGGGTTTCGAGTGAGAGTTGTTTCACACCTCTCCCACCTGCATTTCTCCCCTTGTAGGCACCCCTGTGTTGACATAACAGATTAGATCGATGATTGTTTGGACGAATAAACTGTCAAAAATATCGCTTTGAACATAATTTAAATATATATATATAATTTACAATACTGTAACCTCAACAATATTATCGAGAATTATTGAAGATGAATGTCAAAAATGTGGAAATCTGAATCAGAAAAATTGAAGAAAAAATAATAAAAACATTTTTTAAGGCAGATAGATTGATCGGCACGACACCAGGGAATGAAATAAAGGAAGAGGAGAATAAACGATACAAACGAATCAAGAAAAGGCGAAACGAGATAGAGTGGAGTGAGTGAGGGAAAAAGGGGGAGTTTTTAAGAAGAAAAAAAAGGACAGTAAAACAGATCATAAGATGGAAGATGGATGAGCAGTTGGCCCCATGAATAAACCCCATACACACACCAAGGAATGACACAGACTGATGGACGGTTGAAAGGCAGGACGAGAACAGACACTTGGACAGACAAAGGGGGTTTGGACGTGAGGAATGCGTTTTCGGAACTACAAAGCCAATAAACGTGATTTTTCTCTCAGACTGTGACGAATCCAAATACTGGCCACGCTCAGTGCTGAAGAGGTCTAGTATTCTAAACAGAAATATATATATATACAAAAAAGTGTAAACAATTATTTTCCAGCGTTAGGAGTAAAAGAATAAGATGATGAAACCAACATCTGTGGGCAGGCGGACTGCGGCATCAGTCTCGCCTAGCCTGGTATGTCAATGGCAGAGAGGTAGGGGCTAGAATCCCGACTATGTGTAATGAGATGAGCTGTTTTACGAAATGGTTTTCCCCAATTACTACACGAAAATGCGAGCACATTACCGATAAATATTACCTTCATCCTCCTTATTTTACTAGTGTAAACGTGCGGTTAGCCTGAAATAGTAGTAAGACGTGTTATTTTCTTAAAAGAATAAGTCAAATGGTAGCCTACAATTAGCACCTTCTAACCGACCCCTTAGCTCAGTTTGCTGAGCTATAGGTCCTGGGTTCAATTCCTGGAATGGCCTAAAATTGAATCATTGATGAAATGAGGGTTTCCCTTTTCACAGTATTGTATTAACGGTCGGGGGCCGGATGTTGTGTCTGTTCTAGATTTAAGTTACGTCTTGTGCTCATATAATCAGTCTGTTCAGAAAGTGCACTTTAAACACCTCAAATAAAATCACAATAATAAAAACTATCAGATGTGGCAGCCGCAAATTACTTGACGTATACATATATTAAAGTAATTATTCAAAGGAACGCCCAATAAACAATAACAAAAGGATCTAATTAAAAATGAAAAGATAATAAGTGTTATGAATTATAAGGTAAAAGTTTAGACCGCATGAAATTTATTAGCAAAAAAACACATATTTAGTTTTAAGAAAAGAACCTTAAGAAAATTAAATGAAATAAGAAATGACAAGTCTGAATATAATATTTGTTACATCATATAGAAGAGAAGATATATTAAACAACAGAATACTAATAAGACTATAAATAATGAAAACTTTATAACTTTGTAAATCCTATTAAAGAATGTGAAATAGAGTAGAAAAAGAACAATAGGGTTAAAATAAAATACAGGAAACATATTAAAATTAGAACAAGAATACAATACAAATTTCTAATTCTAATTATAAAATGTTTCCTGTATTTTAACCCTATTGTTCTTTTTCTACTCTATTTCACATTCTTTAATAGGATTTACAAAGTTATAAAGTTTTCATTATTTATAGTCTTACTAGTATTCTGTTGTTTAATATATCTTCTCTTCTATATGATGTAACAAATATTATATTCAGACTTGTCATTTCTTATTTCATTTAATTTTCTTAAGGATCTTTTCTTAAAATTCAATATGTGTTTTTTTGCTAATAAATTTCATGCGATCTTAACTTTTACCTTATAATTCATAACACTTATTATATTTTAATTTTTAATTAGATCCTTTTGTTATTGTTTACTAGGTGTTCCTTTGAATAATTATTAATATTTTCTCCTTACTAAATCACTTGTAATATAACTAATATATTAAAGTAGTTTTAATGATTTTAGTAACTGCCGCATTAGGTCCTTTTACTAGAATCTTCCTATCGAATGCCTATAAATTCAAATGTATTTTTTTCATCACAGCGCTCTACTACCTTATATATATATATATACATATACATATATATATATAATTACTCTAACGGAGTAGGAATGAGGATGTTAAACTACCCGCATTTGCGTGGAAGGAGAGGGGGAAACTTTTTATGTTAAGTCCCCTCAGTAGACCCAAACCGGGATTCGAACTCAAATTTCCCCGTCATGAGCAGACTAGTCTAACACGAGAGTGACACCTTAGACCATTCGGCCACTGAAGCGGGTTATTAGTATTATTATTATTTGGGTACCCCACCTCACTAACCATTAGGGTTGTACGCATATGAAATAATTACGCTAATGTAATGGGGATGACAGGATGATGAAAGTTTAATTTAAAGGAAGCGAGCCCGAATTTTCGTGGAGGAAGAAGTGAAAAATCATTTAGGGGGAAACACCCTCTTTACACCCGACTAGAATTTGAACTCCGATCTCCCAGTCATCGGCAGTCCAGTCAAATGCGAGAGTGGCACCTTACACCATCAAATGTATCATTTGATTGCACAGATGACTAACTATTTAACTTCAAGGGTAGGTGTATTTTAAGAAACTGCATCAGCTTTCATCTAGGAGGAGGATGGTGAACAACACAGTGAAAAAAGTAAAGCAGATCAGGAACAAACCCAACCTTCCAATTCGGTCAAACACAATATCCTCGTATGTCCAAAACTGTATGTTTACACCAAGTTTCAGGCAAAATAATTAATTAATAGATAAATATCCCACGTATGGGGTCACCTCGTTTGTGGGGAGGGTGTTGAGGAGATTGTTTGTGAAACCCCCGGTGGTGTGCGACCGGTACCAATCTTGATCACAGAGCCTGACCACCACCTACAACAATCGAGTAGAGGTGACACTGTCTTGAGACATGATACGAGGTCCCATCTCAATAATATCCCCATTAGTCCTGACATGACAGACCGACACGTAGCTAGCTGACTCTAAACAGAAAGAGAGAGACCCTTCCCATAGGAGGAAACATTCGGGTCACTGCCCTGCCTCTGGGGGAAAGTGTGGGGGGATGGGAGGGTAGCCTTCGTTCACCCTGAAGATAGTACGCTTATGATGTAGCTTATAAAATAGGGCCTGAGTGAAATCCATCAAGGAACATCTGGTACCTTGCATAGGTACACAATGGAGTAGCTTATAAAATAGGGCCATAACGTAATCCGTCATGCAAAGTTCGATACGTTTCAAGGTAAACGTAATATGCGTGTAAGCCGTCTTATCAGACACCCTCATCGGTGTGGAAAAGTTCAGATATTTCTTTGGAAAGTAAAGATTCGTGATTTCTTACTCATAGTAACCAGTGCTCGAACAATAATCAACTCATCACATTTACTTAGTTTCCAATATGAAGCAGGAAGTTGCAGCTAGCAATGTTTATAAGACATCGATAATTTACTAATACCAATGTCTTCCTTTTGATACCAATATTTTCTACTCACCTTAGTTCTTATGCCCCAGCATCGGATCGACATATAAATAAATAATCATTAGTTTATCATTTATTTATTTTACTAATGTGATCCGTCGGTCTCCTTTGGCTAGTGGCCTGAGTTCCTAGTTACAGTTCCGGAGCTCCCAGGTTCAATCTTCGGCGTTGATAGATTTACCTGTGAAGCAGTGGGAATGGAACAGGGGCAACTTAGCTTCGTGAGGACAGTTGAGCAGCTACGTGAATAACTCAGTAGCAGCTCCGGTCTAGAAAACTGAGATTAGCGGCCGGAGGTTTCATTGCACTAATCAGATGACAGCCTTTATCCGCCAATGTTAGCAGTATATCCGCCAACATGTGGAAATCAGCCTCTCGGTAGGTATAGCTCGTTTGTGGGATGAGGTCATGGAGTTTTTTTTTTCAGTAATGCACTCTGATGACCTGATTATTAAGTTTTTGGTACATTAGTAAGAATTGAGATAGATTCATAACTAGACCCTAATTTATGATATTTTAAAAACTAGGGTCGGGATCTAAAATACCTAAAAATAATCAATAAATTACCTATAAAGAGACCAAGAAATTATAAGAACATTACATTAAATTTACAAAAAATAACTTGTAAATCAAAGCTCGTAATGAATGCATACGACTAAATCAAACAAGCACTTTACAAATGAAAACTATAACACACACATATTGTATATATATCCCTTAGCAGCTATGCTCTTGCATTCTTCTAAATATAATATTGATTTATTCTTCAGAAGTAATAGCTACCACCTTTCAACGCAACCCTCTCCAACTTATTTCCGTTGTTTTACCAGAAATATATATTTTACAACCAAACAAGCAAAAAGGATACAAATTTCATGGTCTAAAATTAATTAACCTCTTATTCCGACCCATTTAAGTTGAAAAATTATAACCGAGTATTATGCATTAATAAAATAACGTTTTTATTAAAATTTATACTTACTCAAAATAAATTGCTAAGAAATTACTCAAAAATGCCTTAAAATGCGGTGAAACAGTAAAATATATAAAAATCTAAAGTAAGAGAAAATTACCTAATGACTTACAAAAAACACGTTTCCAGAATCAGGGCATCATGAACAGAATCTATGTGCATATGAGCATTGTCTATAATATACCAGAAAAAAGACGACTTGTCATCAGATCTGGGCCCTGGTTATCAGTCTCTTCTTGTTTGATTTTCCAGAAAAGATGAGATCGGGGTTTTAGTTCCAACCGGGTATTCTAAAATAGTTTGTTGTCTAAGGAGTTATCCATTCTTTGTCCTAGAAAACGCAGTTACACTTCCTTTAAATTCTACCTTCCCCATCTTTAACCTATTAGTGACCGGCCTCTTGTTCTAGTGCCAGTACCCCTGGCTATTGATCTAGAGCTCCCAGGTTCTATTCCTGATGCTACCATGGATATGTTTCCCGAAAGGAGAACTGTTCGTATAGTCACCATGGTCTGGTAAATAGGTTTAAGTTAGGTCTAAGGTTTTCGCTGTCCCACACCTTTACAATCTCTATCATCACATCATCTCTTTGTTGGTATGACGTGTTGACAAACTTCAAGGTATACCCTGAGCAATGTATGATCCCACAGAGCATCTAAAAGTCTACATGCAGGCGGCCAAACTAGATAGTGCATCTCTCACGGTCAAATATGTCATAAAAAAAAGTGTAAACATAAGAGTTGCCCAGATGGGTAGCAAGATGTGAAACCTAGACTCACACACAAAATGTTTTATCAATAATTACCACTCTAATAAAAGGTCGTTTAAATGGTATTTGAGGTTCTGCCCATAGTAAAGGCGACTAGAAAAATTATTGTTTACCCAGAACACTTGATATTCTTTGCCATAAAAGCGAATGCAATTTTTGATCTTATTTATTTTGAGATATTCTAAATTATTAAGCTCAAAGAGCACTCACTGTATATTCATTCTTAAGTCTGCCCCCCCCTCTCTCTCTCTCTCACACACACACACACACACACACACACATATGAGAATTGGCAAGCTAAGCCAAATGTTCAGGGTTTAATCCCGTGCCCATATGTATTTTTAAACTATCGGCTATTTAATTGAATTTAATAAAATAATATTTAGTTTATTTGTATGAAAACATGTTTTAAACAAACGATGTGCACTACTATACTCGACTCGTTCTGAATCCAATATGAAAGACTCGTACCTGTCTGTAAGCCATCTTTAAGCTGAGCCTTACGATGAGTGATGGGACTCTTGTATCCCCAAATCTAAAATACCCTCAACACTATCGTAACATCTTTCACCCCGACTGTGTCACATCATTTGTTATGTCCTTCTCTCAAGGATCGACAGCGAGGATGTCCCGAATCTCGAATTGTTCCTTGACCCGATCAACACGCGACGTCGTGCTCGGACCTTCTCTAATTGGATCAGGAGGGAGGCCCGTCGTCAGCTAACAAGTGTGTGTCGTGACATGCTGCATTCACCGAGGTCAGGGGGAAAGCACTCGCTTGAGTGACAGCGATGATTTTGTTGTTGTCATTCTGCAGTAAATACAGATGCGAATAGCGATAAAAAATATTCTCGTTTATTATACAAATGTCTCGACCCCGGTGCAGTGTCGGCTAATGTATGTGGACACATGTGCATGTGAACAACCAATAATTTGATTACAATTATACAGTCTGTTCGGGAACTCATAGACCAAACTGCACATATAGTTTGTTTGAACCAGAGGAAATACAAAATCCTTGTACACTTACATCCGGAAAACTATGCTAATACCATTATTATTATTAGCACCGTGTCTTACTACCCATTCAGATTATACGCACTTACGCTAATGTGTAATGTTAGGGAGATTATGAGATGAAATGGAGGACCTACAGTTTAACGTGGGATCCGAACCACGGTAGAGGCCTGGAATTCCACACATTCACAAGTTGTAGATTAATACACGTCTTGCCAGAGGTGAAGGAAGATAAATCTGTGCCGGGACCGAGGATTTAACCCCGAACCCCCAGCACAGAAGTCCGACACCTTACCCCTAGACCACCAGGTCAGCATAGTACCATTAAATTGTGTTTAAAGTTTTGGCGCACGGCACCGAGAGAGCAAAGCTGTTCAAGTATGCGTGGACAACAGGTTCCATAAGAGCTAGGCGCGCGGCACTACACACCTCGACATCTTAGAGCACGGCAGCAGAACATACCACGACTAATAGTAAACAACATACTAATATATTTATAAATGCAAATACGTGTTAAAGGTCATCCATCATTAACGGTCCTACATCACAGAAAGTGCTTGCCATTGTTACATGTGCAGTGCCGCGCGCCTAGCTCTTATGCAAATTGTCGTACATGCTTGCTTGCATCGCTATGCTCTCCCAGTGCCGCACACAGAAACTTTGAACACAACTTAATGATACTAATATAGTTTTCCGAATGTAAGTGTGTAGGGATTTTGTATTACTTTTGGTTCAAACAAGCATTAAGTGCAGTTTGAACTACGAGTTTCCGAACATCCTGCATACTATTTTAGTTTTTAATAATTAAGTATTCTATCTAAATTTTTGATCATTGTTTATCCTTAGTAATCTCGTTCTGGGATTAGTGCTTTTCTGGTGTAATGTTGACAATTTTGTTGTGTACGAGCGTGTGGTATTAGTTATTGTGAGCAGTTTGGCAGCACGGCGTGAGCGCTAGAAGTATTTGCTACAGTTGAAGTGTTAATGCGCATGCGCACGACAGAACTAAGTAGTTCCTGGGAAATGTGTGCTTGGGTAATGATCAGGATAGTAAAATAATTAAAAGGCTAGGATATATTTTATAAACCAGATTTAATTGAAAAAGATTGCAAAACAAAAAATGTAGATATTAAGTTGATATTTACTACAAAATGTTCTTGACTATTTGGATGCTATTTAATCTTCTTTGTTGTTTACATTGCTTGCTGTTTTGTAAGGGGATAAATACATGAACTAAGCATGACTAATAAGACTATTTACATAATAATAATAGAATAAAATTAAAAAACACGAAAATTCACATTTCCACAAGAATACCATTATTGTCAATGTATATAATTTTCGTTTAACCAGAAGAATAGCGAACTTAACTTGTCTGGTTCCCCATGGTGTAACATTGTGGTAAGTATATCTAAACAGTTAATTTTTTAATACGTATGTAGACTAATTAAATATTTGTATGAATATATAGATGTATACATAATTTATGTAGGCCTATCTATACGTATAATGTATAAATGTGCTACGTTGATCTAATTACATTTATATGGGCCCATATATTTATGTTGGTATTGTCTTGATATAATTAAACTAAATATGTAGATATTTCCAAAATATTCTTTATTACAATTTTGATTTTGTGAACACCCTAGCTTTTACATCACCATCCACCACTTCCTCGGTGATCTTAGGGCAAAGTTCTCTCCTGAGTACCCGATGTTCGTTAGTTCAAACCCCGCTGAGGCTAAAAGATTTTTCTTGAGCGATCAAAATCAGTACCACAACTTCCTTCGGAGGGAGGTTAGGCCGTTTGTGGTGTGATAGTTAAAATAACTTCGGAAGGAATGTTAAAAGACCTTTCAGATAAAATTGTTGGCACTTTCGCGCTTGCTCATAGAAACACAGCATGGAAGTCAACGGGGAGCCACCACATTTCCTGAACTCCCCTGGTATATTTAATTTCTACCAGATAATGCAGGCAGCACTAGCCAGCCAAAGATCTGAGTGCATGCCCAGCTCCAGATGGATAGAAATCTCATCAAACCAACCTTTAAATTGTTGACTTAATAAGAAGATATATCTATATATCCTATCTATATTTCTATATACTTTTTTGTCAGTTTTAAAATTTACATAAACACGTGAATTCATGTGATCTGCAAATGTCAATTTTGATAGACAGTAACAATACGTACGAAATTATACCGAGTATTAATAAAACAAAATGTTATCAATGTTAACCACAAGAAGAATGTCTTTATTTTATAAAAGCAATTCCTTACCAAAATCCTACTATATTACACAAATTGAACCGATAAACAAGTTTAAATGTTTGTCGGCTCTTTGCGAAAGACTAGTCGCCGGTCCGACCGATCTACCGCAAGGGGACGGGAAGGGTGCTTGTTTGTGGGTGTTACAAGTCCACAGGCCCATAAAGTCCCCGAGTGAGACCAGGAATGTGGCTTCAAACACCCGTCCTGTGCCCGTTCAATTCCCCGGAGCAGCGCGATAAAATTACTTGTCGAACTGACGGTCGTGGGCAGGGAGTTGCCTACTTGCAAGGGGGGAAATGTACAACACCAGTGAGTTAATGGTTCTTTCAGAGTACATAACGCCCACTTACAACCGTTTCATGTATTATTAAATTCATCGAAACAAAGTAGGTACAAATACAAACATACAAAATTAGATATGAAACCAAAAAAACCAAAACAGTCAGCTTGATTTTTCTTTAATTCTTTTTTAAGATGAATTTTCATTTCCGAGTAATTTTTAGAACTTTAGATGTTTTACTCTTTTGTTTTTACAATAGCCTAATGTAGGGGTGCAGATAAAGTGAGAAAATGCCATTGTTTTTACAGTTTAAGCAAAACATTTTTTTTGTTGCCAAAATTAGTAAAATTTTACTTCAGTACTAGCATTTAGTTTAATTTTCTTCACATGTTGATCTCAACAGTTGTTGGAATGTCTGTCATGGGCATAGCGGCATGAGAAGACACACATTTTAAATGAAAAGAAAAAGTTGTCATTAAATTCCCAATCACCCATGAGAGAAATTCAAGAACTGTTGAGGTCATCATGTGTGAAGAAAAATAAATTTCATGTTTCTACTGGAGAATTAGTTGATTTATTTTGTCCAAAGATATATTTTGCTATACAAACTTCCGAAACACTGATTTTTTCTTGCGGCCCCTGTAACCCCCCCACCTTAACACAAGAAGAGGCTATTACTTTCAGTGGCGATGTTATGATGAACTGAGAATCCCTTACAATACATGAAAATGACATATTTTTTAAAACCATATAGCGATTCAAACCAAAGTCTTTCACATGTGGTGTGTAACTATTGTAGGTGCTATGCCTCTAAGATCTTGATCACGGTCGAGGTTATTTCTTAATCGAAAATTCTATCCTCACGACATAGTGGTAAAGTAACAGATTCCTGACACGCACCGGGAGGCACTCGGACGAAACTTCAAGCCCATCTAGTTTGATTTATTGGTAACTCTCTCTCTGAGGTTGGGGGTTTGAATTCCAACCAGGTGTAAGTTTAAAGCCGGCCGAGATTCAAATTCCAACCCGACCTCCACGTCACCGGTAGACCAGACTAAATGAGCTTGACATTTATTCCATGTTCCCAACGGTGGTGGTAACGTAAATATCTCTAATTCTAAAAATAGATATATATTTAATAATACCTTTTTTTGGATTTCCTTTAAAACTTTAAAATGACAACAAAGTGGCCCTTATAGTCAGGACCTCTATCATAAATAAAATATTATCGTGTGAATAAAAATAAAAATATATTCTATATTATATTATATTCACTGGATAGTCTGTTTAATGGGGACCGATCTTTGTCCTTTTAGTCTCCGGAGACCGCCTCATACTTTAGGACATGACCCGGACAAGCAGCCGGGTCAGCCTGGCATCAGAATGACATGATAATTGAAGCGTACGGAATGGAAATAAAAAGTTTAGAAGAGGTTTCGAGACACGCGAGTTACTTACTATACGCTTCCCCCATCTCCCACTTCTTTCCTCCCCCCTCCCCCTTCTTTCCTCCCCACACACATTTCAGCCACTTCCATGCCGTCTTCATTTAAATACGTGAGTGACATTTACCGACGTGTAAAAACCTTCCCAATAGACTTTATTCACCTCGTGAGTATGTAAGTCGTACCATCGCCTTCCTACCCATCCAAACCATCAAATACAAGCTGGTTTTTTCAAGCGAGACCACTAAGTTGTATCCACTTGTAATGGTCTCCATTTCGACATTTCTCAAACCAACAAAACAGCTATGTGAAAATCAACCCTATTAAACCCACAAATGGTGGGACTCAAGTCTTATTTTTTACGCTATACAGTAAAGAAGAAGCGTAACGACTTGACTCCCCTTCGTCATACTTGCAAGCCAAGAAATGGGAGAGACAAATGTTTATAGAAGAGTATTGAATATCTACCAATATTTAAGATGGGACGAAAGGAAAAACTATTAAGACCATCATTTTTTCCGTTTTTATAACAATGTTTTTGGCGCAAAAATCTGTAAAAATACGGACTTCACCTTGAAGAGAAAAAATCAATATTATCAGCAAATAGTAATAAATGGTACTGTGCACTGCAAAAACTTTATCGCTACTTTACCTAAAAATGGGTATATTTACTCAAAACTAATAAAATATGCTAAAAGAAATAATATACATTGATACAAAAACAAAATGGAGAGAATATAATACCATTCTAGTAAAGAGCATAAATTGAAATAATATAATAGATTAAAGAGCCAAACTATTATAGTAGTCAAGTACGTTTATAGCCGCATCTAAATATTATATTCTTTAGATTGATAAATGACACATAGACACGAGAAACGAACCCGGGACTTTTGGCTTAGTAAGCTAGTACTCTTACCACTGAGTGGCTACAACCATAGCGTAAACCACTATCAAAATATTGAATTAGGTTTTTCTTTTTTTACGATTGTATTCACTTCACGCCACCAACATACCAGACGAGACTGACCTAGGATAGTATTTAGTATTTTTGTAAATATCGTAAAATAACCAATGATATCGTAAAGTCGTAGAAGAGGCTACATTTTAGAAAATATTACGGATAATCCGGGAGAATTGGCAACAATGAGTTGAATAATCATCGACATCTAAAAAAAAAAGGAGCTACGCAGTTAGAACACCAACAGCTCTGATAGCGACAAACTTAAAGGCTAATAAAATCAAGAGCTGCGTGTTTTGATGTGTAAGGCAGATAAGATTTTAATCGTTTGTCCTTACTTCCTTACTTCTCTTCCTCCACTGGTAGTTTATTGCTCTCGTGGAGGTGTGTGTGTGGTTCCGTTCTTCTGACCAAGAAAGAGTCGAAGAACACACAAATAGTTCACGAAGATAAATGGAACGACCGCATCGTACGTACGTTCTCGTGTAGTCTATTATAATTTGTGACAAAATTTTAAAAACTCTGTCATAAGTAAACTAAACTTAATAAGTTGCTCCTCAATAATCACAAGTTTTTAGATATAAATATTTACATAAAATGTATGTAAATATTTATATCTAAAAACTTGTGATTTAATGTGTCTTTAAAAATTCAAAATTTCACAAATCAGTCAAATTCATCAAATATATCGATGCCAAATATGTTCACGATTACAATACTTTATCTATAATAATAAGTAGTAAGTATACTACCCAAAAGTTGGTCCTGATACGCTACCTCATCCATTCAAAGCAGCGTGCACTAACACAGCTCATCGACCGGTTAGTGACGCCCACCTGCTCCATCTGAGAGAAAGTATATTTACTTGGGAAGTCTTGAAATGCGGGTATTTCCCGTTGCTTTACGCAAATAATTCTACGAACGATCGAGATAAAGCCTACAAATTTTGCCGGAAATGTATCTCATATACCTTTCAGGGATCTTTTACATGCCTCAATCGACATGAGACCGAAATAAATTTTACTAGGGATTTTCATCGTTCAGCAAAAATCTGTTGACCTCGGCCGGGCTTGAACACACGAACATCGGGTTCTGAGGTGAGCACCCTAACCCGGGACCATTGAGGTCGTCACTTTCTCTACATAGTAAAGTAAAGAAGGACACTATTTAAACTAAGCTAATGGGTTAAAGTATCAAAGTATGGAGGGAATAGCCAGTAGCCTTATCACAAAATCTCCCCAAAATGGTGTCCCTTGTTTTAAAAATATCCGGTCGTATGGTCTAAGGCAGTATTTTCCACATTTTTCAACTCATTACACACTTAATAAAGACCTGAAATTGTCAAGACCCATCATCAGTTTTTTTAAAGAGAAATTTTGTCATTAAAATAACGAGTGTGTTTAAAAGTTCAATAGCTAAACGACTATTATTTTTTAGTTATTAATTATTAATAATTACTTTATGACTGTTTTAAAAATCATGTTGGTCATGGATTTATTAAGATTTTTTTTTATTTCTCAAATTTTGTTTTGCTTCTTTTTGATCTTCCTCCAAACTATAGGGGTACATCGGTTGAAAAACACTAGTCTAAGGGTTCGGCCGGACTGACGAGCGCGGGATTAGCAAATAGCTCTCGAAAGTTGTTGACAAGGAGGCAAAAGTTCGAATCTTGGCTCAGTGAAATGAGGGTGGGTTTTTTCAAGTGATTTATTGTTGTGGTTTTCCCATCCTCTCTCCACGCTAATGGTGATTCTAATTTGTAACGGCCTACTTTGATTATACTATTGAGGTATTTTAACATATCAGTTTTACATATATATAGGTCTGGTTTATGATCCTACCAATTAAATTAGACCGTTAGTAGCAAGTATGCCAGACCTATCGATAGTAATAAAAATGTCAAAATGGAACGTTTCCCTAGCACTATATGAACCAACATACAATAATATTGCCTAGCGCCTGTAAACTAGACTGTACCGGGTCGAGCAAGCGTGCTTGAAAAATAAAACCAGTTCTATCTTTCAAGAGCGCTCGCTCCAGTCTGGCCACCTCTCATTACAACCAATGTGTTCTATTTTATATTTTAGTCGCTCGCACACTCGCTAACTAAGTCTGGCCGTAACCTAAGGCGTCACTTTCGCAATAGACTGAACTTCCGGCAAAGGAGAGATCAGCGTTCGAATCTCGTTCAGGCGTACTGACTGGCAGTAATTCACTCTCCTCTCACGTAAATGTGGTTGCATTTCCTCTAAATTATACCTTCATAATCCCTACTCTATTGATGTAAATATACGAATAACCCGAACGGGTAGTAAGAATTTGAGCACAAATATATAGTATATATTTAATAATTTCGTTATAAATACTCAAAATAATACAAAGTCAACTTACTAAAAATCTTAAATAGGTTACTTTTAAATAATATCGGTTTAATTTTAAAGTAATGTTATTCATATTATTTGAGGAGCCCACGTTCTTATCGAAGATTTGAGGGAAGTAGTCCAGAGAATGGAATAACCAAAATAAGACAGTATGGGTATAAAACGAGCTACTAGCAGTTTAGCGCATGCCATCCAGTTACTTCTTGATTGGGTGTGTGATTTATTATTATATTACTGTTCTTAATCCATAGTAATAAAATTAACTACCGAAATGTCATCTTGGTTCCCTAAAGCGACAACATCACATTTTATTTATGAGTGAGCTGGCTTTCAGCGTTTTAAGCGCATCTACATTCTACACGAATAGTTTGAAATCTGGAGCTTCCGTCGTATGTGTCTTTGTTGTGGAAAGGTTTGCTTTTAAATTCGTTTTGCCAGGTGTATACAGTGTTTTTATGGTGGAATTATACGCCATTTTTAAATCGTTGTGTTTCGTATACAATAATTGTCACCGTTTTGTTCTCATTTTCACGGATTCCATGAGTGCTCTGTTGGTATTGTCCAGACTATACACGTGGAATCTCCTCGTGCAGATAATACAAGAGAAAATTTTAAAAATTTGTTTGTTAAACATGCGCCTCACCTTCTGCTGGGTTCCTGGTCACAACGATTTCTCAGAAAATTAACTGACGGACCAGTCAGCCAATTAGGCAATACATCTTCCTCCTGAGGCGAGTTTGGGTGTCATGTTTTTAGACCTACGGGGATATGTTCGGCGTGGGGTCTTACGCACCTGGCACTAGCAGTGGATTTAGACTCCTGTTCAGAACAAACTTCACGCAAGTTTAGAGGAGAGGTCATAGTGACAAGACTCCGCGCCGGGCATTCTTCACTGACCCATGGGTTTTTATTGAGAGGAGTATCCCCACCTGTATGTGAGCTTTGCGATGCTCCCCTTCGTGTGGTGGAGTGTTGCAAGATGCCTCTATTCACCTGGGTCTTGATTTTAATGGTGATCATTTTTGGTTAAGTGACATTGTGAAATGAGTTATTTGTTTACTTCGTTTTATATGCCAGGCGAGTTTTTTAAACTGTATTTAAGTATCATATTTATAGAGTAGCTCAAATGAATCCATTTGTCTATTTTATTTTAGTGCTTTTCCCTGCTGATTCTAACAAATTAATTATTTCTTATTAGGGGACAATAATACGTTTTTAATGTTGTTTAAGGCCCTAAAGACATAATCGTATCGACAAACTTATAAACCTTAGCAACAATAATAATAATAATGAATTAAATGAAGAGCTTGTCTGTCAGTTATGAGCGTTGCGCGATATCTACTGCAAGCAGAGGTCTGAAATTTTTAAAATTAGTGGACCCTGTGCGTGAACATGTGCACCAGGAAGCAGAATTTTTTTAAATTAATTAGAGACCGACCCCTGTGTAAGAAAATGTGCACCTGGAAGCAGGAATTTTAAATTTTTGATTATATTTACTTTCAAACCCTTTTAATCCTTTTTAAAGTTTTACCTTTTTTTAACCTTTTTTGAACTTTTGGCACTTTTTTCCCTCGGTCTATTTCTTCCGGGCGAAGCCGGGTACTTAAATGCTAGTTCCTGTGTTAGCTAAAAATGAATGGTGTTAATATTTTTAAACTATTTATGTGTAGGTACTGCAATCGTGCGTGTGTAAGTTTAGTGACTATTCAAGAAAATGTCTTAGAAACCGATAATATGTTTGAACTCAGCTGCTGTTGAAAGGTTTAACCATTGAAGGGGGAGACGGGGCTATTGCTTACTTTATCTATAAACTTATTTGAAATATGGTTCAGTGGCCGAGTAAAGCAATTTCTTTACCCTTAAGGGAGGAAGCAACTTCCGGGCTAAATGTGAACCTAACAGTAAACTTTTGTTCTCAATGTAACAAGAGCTATGTTTTCTCAGGTAAGAGAAAGAAGACGTATCTCTAAGAGAAGGGGGAAACATAACACACATAATAGAGAAGAACGGAAGGTGTTCATTTTCTTCTTCCCCCTCGGCCCCCCTACTATTCCTTTTCAAACAACTTTATTGAAAGCAACCACACACGTTGTATTCCAAAACCAACGTGCTCCTCCAATTATAATATTTTAACACCAGATTAAAAAGTAGAAATAAAATATATTCACTAGAATTATCGGATCTATAAATAAATATTACATGCATTTATCAATTTATCCTCGAAATAAGATCTTCAAAGGTTCTAGTAAATCCCAAAATTGATTACAATTAATTTTGATAAGACACCTTTTTTTTCATTTAACAATGTGTAATGGTTTCAGAAGTATTTTCTGATGACTTTTCTCTCCAATTCCTTTGAAATATAAATAGTGCCGAAGTAGACCGTCAATTGTCATCAACAACATCTATTTACAAATGGTGTCCCGACAAATGGTATCAGCAAAATTTCATATCACTCGATTTTTCATAACTTTTTGTATCACCCTAACTGAAAAGGATCTACTAATGACTTTAAAACATTTACGATGCGACAAATGGTACCTCTTATATATATTTAGCCTTAAAAAACTAATATGTGCCATCAAGGTGCATTACTGGATAGAAGTGAGAACGTCAAAATTTCAGTTAGTATATGTTAACTAGTGAGTTAGGTTAGGTTATGTTAGATTTCATATTCTTGAAATGCTCCACTACCATTTCCATAATACTATCCAGTCTGCTATCACATATATACAGTAAAACTTGCCTTTAAATAAATCGCAAGATTCCAAGATATTTTACTGCTAAAGTCAGGTTTCCGTTTAATGAAAGTGTACTATAAAAATCAAACCAGAGACATGCACGTCATTGGGATAAAAATTATAAAATAAAATACCGTAATCATTAATACACAGTATTCGTTATTCGCACTATACATGAACAGAAAAACATTACTCAATTTGTCTTTATTTTCTTCCGGTAGTCAAACAGGGTTTTCTGCACACAGTTTACTCTCTTGTCTGCCCAACTTTCCAAAAACACTTTAGCCTGAGAAATCACACTAAGCATATCATAATCATTCCGTTGTAGGGCGAATTGCTGCAGTTCCTTCAAACTTTTTACAGCATCTTGATAAGTCTTCACGATACACTTTTCTTCTTCCAACACAATGCTATTTTCCTTTTCCTCTTATTCTTCTTAATTTTTCCTTTCCAACTTTCTTTAATATTCTCAACTAGGGCATCGATATTTATTGTGTCTAGTTCAGTTTGCTCGTTATTTCCTTTCCAACTTTCTTTAATATTCTCAACTAGGGCATCGATATTCATTGTGTCTAGTTCAGTTTGCACGTTATTGTCAATGTTTATGTAATCCTCAGCATTGCAGTTAATGAAAGCAGCTTCATTCATACAGTTTTGTAAGTCCTGCTGGTCATTCTCATTTTCTACACTAGCAGTAACTTCACTAATAGAAAATCCCACTTTTTCAAAACACTCTGTTACAGCTCTTGGCAACAACTTCTTTATGGCTGGATTTATCCAAATAACCGCATCTAGAACCGAGACGGCTATTGCAAGCTCAGTAGCGGATGATGTAGAGTTCATTTCAGTGAGCAAAGATTGCATTAATAATTTACGATAGTGCACTTTAACATTCTGAATAGTGCCCTGATCCATTGGTTGAGAAAGACTTGTGGTGTTTGGAGGGAACCAAAAAAGTCGCACTTGGATAGTTAAATGTGGGGGTGGCATGTTATGTTATCCAAAAACAACCAAACATGCGAGTTTTGCTTTTTCATTCTGTCATTAAGAGCCGTTAACAATTCCTCCATGATCTGTGACACCATCCACGCCTTTTTGTTGTATCTCCACTCAACAGGAAGTTTCCGTTTGTCCATGTTTATGAACCATCGTAGTTTTGCTGCCTTATCGATAACTAAAGGTTTCTCCATTTCCTCTGACATAAAACCACATAGAAAAACAGTCAATCATTCTTTGCACAATTTTCCTCCCGGACATTTTTCACCTTTTAAACACAGTGAATTATTTGGTAGCGCGCGGAAGAAGATTCCAGTCTCGTAGCCATTCGCTATGGTTTTAGGTTCATGTCCCTCGATTATGAAGGGAAGTGTTGCAACCCATTCTTTAATGGTTTCACTATTTACATCACTCGATTCACCACAAAGTTCTTTTAAAACTATCCGATGTATTTTGCGAAAACTCTCCATCCATCCGTTAGATGATTTGAATTCAGTTTACATCAGTTTTTGAGCAAACTATTTAGCGTATTTCTGTATCATTGGACCCGACACGCAGTAATTTTTCACCTTAGCACTGAAAAACCACTCCCACACTATTTAATTAATGTCTTTGTTTGCAGTTTTCTTAAGTTCTCTTTTTATTTTTCCATTAGCACAGTTTTACCACAGCTTCAACATTTCCGTTTTCTTCTTTAGAATCTCGTACATTTGAGTTTTACCGAGGCTAGACTTCTTCATGATCTGCTAAACAGATAATTTATCTCGCTCACTTGCGTGAATAACTTTCACTCTCGTGTTAAGATCAAGCACAGCTCTTGTCTTCGAAGCCATAATCACAGGTGATTGACAAGTCATAGTGCGTAAACTGGGAAGAACAGAGATAACAATCAAGAAGTAATTACAGTTCCCAATTCTGTAAACAAGGTAACAAAAGAACTAAGAAGGGGAAAGGAAATATACCTGACTTAATATTTCAACTCCTCTTAATATAAAGGAAGCGTTAGAGAAAACAACATTCTGTAGAAAGTATTGGATGCCAACAATTTTTCTAAACGATGTCCACCGGAACATTGGAAATTTTCTGTATAAAGCCTTATTTTGAATTCCATTACCTCGTTAGACAGTTTCTGTTTAATCCAGGGTATTTAGCATGTTGTTCTGCCTTAAAGTCATAGGACCGTAAAATATTTCCATTCAAGACAAGTTTATGCTTAATAAATGGTCCATTTAAGGCAAGTTTCACTGTATATACATAAACAAAGTTTAATTTTTGTCTTTATATAATTTTGA
>CABFOW010006724.1:0-22309 GCA_902141385.1 Timema californicum
GTGTCTCTTGGCTTGGGGCTATGGTCATATAATCCATAACGTGTGAAGCTGGGAGAGTACTGATGGTGTCTCTTGGCTTGGTGCTGTGGTCATATCATTCATAACGTATGAAGCTGGGAGAGTACTGATGGTGTCTCTTGGCTTGGGGCTATGGTCATATAACCCATAACGTGTGAAGCTGGGATGGTAGGCTACCGGTGGTACCTCTCGATTTCGTTCGTCAACTAATGTATCGATAATAAATTAGTTTTAATGTGAAGGTACCACATTCTAGTAGTATTTTTGCCAAATAATATCATCGGAAATGACGTGCTGATTCAAACAAATTCAAAATAGATGGAATGAGTTTTGGTTAAACTGTAGGCCAGCATTAACTAACAATCTTTGAGGCTAACGTTACACCAGTAGTTTGGTTCAACACAGTATGTTTATCACTCATTGTCTTTATCTTCCTTAAAAGTAAAAAAACAATATTTTGATAAAAGTGGTAGCCGATTCAGGAATATTTATATAATATCAATGAGGTCATGGCCCCATTCAGTGGCCGCATGGTCTAAGTCGTCACTCTCACGATATACTATATTGCCGATGACAGGGAAGTTGGGGTTTGAATCCCAGTTGGATGTGCTGAAGGAAGTTTAAAAAAATAGTTTTCCACTCCTTCTCCACGCAAATGAGGATACACTTCCTTTAAATTCAACCTGTCTCATCCCTATTACATTAGCGTAATTAGTACATATGCGTATAAACTGAGCAGGTAGTAAGACGCGGTGCAAACAAATGAGGTAATGCTTGGAATAATGCTCTTTCAGTAATAACAAGAACTCTCTATGGATAAATTATAGTTAGCGCTTAGCTCTGATTCTAAGGTTTTGGGCGTCTAAGTCACTCGTCTAAATTTTGTTTATTTCGATATGAGCTTCTTTAAACGCGTATGCGTTGTTTTTAAACTATTATTTTCAGTTTTTACATTCTCTTGGCACGCAGTGGCTTCTATTAGCACTTGTTATAAGGAAAGTAAATACGTAATCGATTTTCTTGTTATTATTAAATTAATGCCTTGAAAATGTAGAGTAAACTCTCAAAATAAACTTTGTTGTGAAAACCGAATTTATCTACGATAAAATTGATTGTTTTTAAAATTCTATTTTTTTTTCAAAGTAAAAACAAGATTAACATAATTAGCTCCCACTATGTTGTCCTATTAAATAAGGACTATATCACCCAGTAAATAGTCTGTTGTCGAGCCAGTTGGGGTCAATGTAACCTTCTGGTTCAGTACTAGCTGTTCCTCTATCCACTGCTCGCAGACAGCTTGTAGATTGCTCGTGATGGTAAAGGGGTTGGGGGCGGGGTTGCTCGACCTTAGAGTGCCCCGTCCTTCACGCGATGACGTGTGAGAAGTAGCCAGGTGTGCCACACACACTGACAGCACCCTGCACTCCTCATTATCGTGGTCCCCCTGCAAGATCCGGACAATGGACTCTCCCTATTAGACTCATCACCTGTGGTTTTCATAAGGTTCTTACATTCTTAAATAATCAAGATTTTAATTTATAATAGGCCTGAGTATAGTAACAATATTGCTAATTTATAAAAATAATTTTAATTTGTAATCATTATAATAAAAAAAGGACTTGTTAGAAAAAATACAATTTGAATTAACAAATTTGTAAATTTAAAACAGAGAAACATAAAACAAAACAGTTCCTGTCGCAATAAAAGTAATAGATATTTACAGTACATAGGCCTAAAATCTTTTAATAGGCATAAGTGTAAATAGAAAATATATGTATTTTTTTTAATGAATAATTGGTTATCATTATAAACTTAGTAATATAATTACAGGAGAGTTTTAATTCTGAGCCACTTGATTTTCTACACATTAGAGATTAGATGAAAGACTTATTTATTAGGTAATGTAGAAGATAGGGCAAGGGAGGTGTTAGTCAGTCATCCTTTAACACATTAAGGTATTGATATTGGTATTTTTAATTAGTTTATATGCGGAGGAGGGGTGAAGGGGGCGCTCTCCTACATTGCCGCCCCCCTCCCCCCACGCCCCAGATCTCTCAATGATCCTCTCGAATTTTCTAGAGCCTGATAAACAAACCAAGGACTTATAAGTTTAGAATTTATAAGTTTTATCTTGAAACTATATTGGTTTTTGATTGGTTAAATAATAAAAACAATTTGTTAGCCCTAACAGTTTATGGGTGAAAATAAAATGACTCGTTTATCGCCTCCAGAGAGGATGAAACCATGTGGGTTCAGTTTAATTGATTGACCAAATGACCAGCGTGCAGTCAGCTATAAAGGTCATGTGGTATTAAATAGAAACTCGTGTGTAGAAATAAAGTAATTCGTAAATAAATAATATTAGGTCTCTTGCCATAAATATTCAAAAATGAAAAAAAAGAAGGCATACCAATATTTGTTTTAATTTGTAAAATATTGCTAAGTTATTCATAATATTAATAATCTGGAGCACCATTTTACATTCCAGTGGTTTGTGGTGGCATCACTGCTCGTTGGAAAACCACCAAATAATTTGTGTTGTAGTGGCATGCCATAGAAAGGACATTTTAAAAATAATATACAAAAATAAAAGGATTTCGTTCAATTTCGACAAAAAAGATCGCTCACTACATTTGTTCGAAATGTGCATTAGCTGTTAGTGACATGGCATGAACTAGACTGGTGCATTAGCTGTTAGTGACATGGCATGAACTAGACTGGTGCATATAGCTGTTAGTGACATGGCATGAACTAGACTGGTGTATTAGCTGTTAGTGATATGGCATGAACTAGACTGGTGTATTAGCTGTTAGTGACATGGCATGAACTAGACTGGTGTATTAGCTGTTAGTGACATGGCATGAACTAGACTGGTGTATTAGCTGTTAGTGACATGCATGAACTTACACGATACAATTTTCATAGGAAGAGTATTTTAGAAAATAGAAACCTATTTCATTACTGTCAACATTTCTCTATACTGTTATTGTTATATTATATGTATTGATAATATCTATCAAAATTAACAACACTACAGATCACATGACATGGGAGAAAGTTTAGAAACGTTTGTAACTATCAGAAACTGTCAATCAAATCAGAATGCAGTCCAATTTTTACAAAAGGAACCTTATCCGATAGGTAAAAGAGTGACTAGATATATTTTCATATAAAATATTCATACATCAAGTCAGTTTTCTGCAGCTATCACGTTTGATAAATATTATCAATAACTATAAAATAGAATTAATTATGTAGTTAAATGTTATCAATGTTGACTGAATCTCAGTTCAGTGATCGAATGGTCCAAGTCGTCACTGTCGCAATAGTTTAGAATACTGATGGTTCAAATCCTGGTCAGATTTATTGAGGGTGGTTTTCTCTAAACGGTTTTCCACTCTTCCCTTACGCTAGCGCGAGTACACTTTCTCAAAACTTAAACCTTCTTTATCCCTGACATATTAGCATCATTAGTACATAAATGGGTATTTTTAAGACGCGGCGACACACAAAAAAATTGACTTAAACTAATATTTATTTATATTTGCTCAAATTAAATGTGTCTTCCTATGTGTGTTCTTTCTGTATTCATTTCCCGCTTGGTATTTGTAGCCACGTGATATCATGCCAACCAATGAGAGAGTAGGATGTTTCGTCGAACAGATATAAAACATAATTTTAAAAAATCATTTTAATTAGTAATCACAACCAAGTGTTTACATTTGCAGTTGTAATATTTGTTTCTTTAAATAAAATATCGAAATTCTTTATTTGATAAGAAGTGTTAGGAATGTAACAGTTAAATAAAATATACCATTATATTTTTGAAAAGGGTTACAAGATTTCTGTGCGGCCATTGGTGCTTTCATTACGATGTTCATGTATTTGTATACAAATGATTGGCTATTTGACCGGGATCTTGACAGGGTACACATTAATAAAGCCACAGTATAGTCACTCTCCTTAGGAGGATGGCTATAAGGGCCCTCTCTTTAGAAGGAAGGACCTAAGGACTCTCGAGGACGCGACGTATTTAGACTGGACCTTAGGTTTCGGATAATCCACACGTGCAGAAAGACGCGTAACACTAAGATAAATTAGGTTTATTTTAGAAAGTTTCACGGACGGACCACGCACGTACTCGGGAATTACCTCCAGGGAGGTTAGCCCTTCACTTGACGACCCAATAAAGAGAGGAGGTCAGCTGATTGCCTGCCAGTCTCGATATTGGATCGAGCTTCTGTCCAATACACTTTCTGTATCGCCTTACAAATTGATTCATTTCAAAAAGATACTTATACCAAAAAAAATATACTCGTACTGCCACAGTTGAAGAGAAGGTTGGGGTTTTGAATCACGACTGTGTGCCCTGGAGTGGTTTTACCATCCTCTTTCCACGCGAGTACGCCTTCTCTTCTCCTTACGGTTAAATTAATTGGTTAGTGACACTTGTGTCCAATAAACAATAATTACTAAACAAAGTTAGTCGGTGTAGCTCAGTGTGATGAAATTCATCCAGGTTTTTGGTATATTCTTTCCAGCCACATCTTACCACCCATCCAGGCTATACACATTCTATCTACACTAACGAGGTGGGGATGAAGATGTACACTCAATTTCGCAGATACGTTGTCTTAGAGAAATTCACTCTCACTACACCCTACCGGGTTTTGAACCTCGGAACTCCTCGTCACCGGCAGTCCAAACTAGACGAGCCTGGCATTTAGTCATCGTGCCCACCAATGTGGAGTTTAGAGCTCTCTTCGTCTCACAGTCGGATCTTTTGTGCTTTCTAACAGTGCCTTGGCGATCTTGTCCGCTGAGGATGAGCTAAATGAATGCACCGCTCAGTTACTGAGTCATCAAGAAATATTAATAATTATTATTATGACGTGTCTGCGCTAAATAAATCTGTATCTCAGTTTGCGGAGAGATTACAGTACCAATGTACCGTTGCCCAGGGGACGCCTGAGTGTACTAATCGTACATCCTCTCCATGGCGGCTCTTTCCATGTCTCGATGAGATGAGGTGATGGTGATACTGAGTATGACGGGGTGAAGCCAATGAGGCTCTTAACCTAACTTCAGCCTAATTAACCAACCACTGGTGACCATATGAAGTATCCCCCTTTCGAGAAAAATATCCCGCCACTCGCAGGGAATCGAACCCAAGACTTCTAGGGTCTGCAGCCAGGGACCCTTACAATACCACAATCCCGGTTATTATTGAGCCATTTAGCCGTTTCAGTGGCAGCGTGGTCTTTCCACGCAAATGTGGGTACACTTTATATAAATATAACCTCTCTAATCCCTAAAATCATTGGCATAATTAGTACAAAGGCACCCGCCTCGGTGGCGTAGTTGGCTAACGCGCTTGTCGTGTTGAGCTCGACTGCTGAGGACGGGTAGATCGAGGTTCGAATCTCGGTCGAGTGAACTGGGGGTGGTTTTCCCTAAATGGTTTTCCACTCTCCCTCCACGCAAATGCGGGTTCACTTCCTCTAATTCAACCTTCCCAATTCCCAATCCATTATGGTAATTAGTACTTGAAGCGTATAACCCGAACGGGTAGTAAGATGCGGTGGTAATTATTATTATTATTAGTACATAGGCGTACAACCCGAACGGGTAGTAAGACGCGGTGCTAAATATTATTATTATTATTATTATTATTATTAGTACATAGGCGTATAACCCGAACGGGTAGTAAGATGCGGTGGTAAAAAACCATTTGAGAGAGTGTTTAGACCACAGGTTCATATTCCCAGCGTATCAAAAGCCGAACGGATGAGCTCGTATTTATTTCCGTGACCCCTTGTGTACTGAGCGCCGTATGCGAGAACATGAGTGGAAGTGAGTGGCGTTGATTTGCAATCTAACAGAACACGCAGATGGCCTGATATAAAGCAAATAAACTCCACTCCCTTCTCACTCACCCTTCACTCTTACTCATTCTCGTTCTTTTATACATCTTTAGGTTTCCCATTCTAATATCTCGGGGGTATTTTTTGTGTTTTAATATTATTACTATTATTATTATTATTGTGGTATTTCCCGTGCACTTTAAACACTCTCAGATTGTGTCCGCAAACAACTTAACAAAGTCTAGGGGGGAGGGGGGTAGGACCACTCCACAAATGTTGCCTATTAAACGGTTTCCCACTCTTCCTCCCCCCCGATGAAAATTCGGGTACACTTTAATTCAGTTCTATCTTCTCCAATCCTACTTCTTTAATGTAAATTGGCCGTTATCCAGGACTGGCACCATTTGGTACAACCCTATATTTTGTGACACCATTTGGTACAACACTATCTTTTGTGACACCATTTGAACATACCCTATATTTTGTGACACCATTTGTACATACCCTATATTTTGTGGCACCATTTGGTACAACCCTATATTTTGTGACACCATTTGTACATACCCTATATTTTGTGACACCATTTGAACATACCCTATATTTTGTGGCACCATTTGGTACAACCCTATATTTTGTGGCACCATTTGGTACAACCCTATATTTTATGACACCATTTGGTACAGCTCTATATTTTGTGACACCATTTGATACATGCATTATATTTTGTGGTAGCCTTGATAAGCAACGTCCTGATATCCTGGTGTTAAAAATTAATGAGGTCCTTATTAAGAACCCACTAAAAATAAAAATACTCTTCTAAAATGCACTTTAGAACCACTAAATTAATTATAGCTAAAACAAACTTTTTATTTGTTTGATATCTGTGGTCATTATTATAAATGTCTTGATATTTTCGCGACGCCCCTAGGGGAGACCATCACAGCCCCACAGGCGGTCACGGGACCCCCCCACTGCTTGAGATTGATCCCAGATATCATCATTAATTATAAGCGAGTGTCCATTTTGACTTTCACTCCCCCCGGGAGCTTTTATAAACTAACCCCGAGTAAATGTGAAGTAATCCCCCTCCCCCTACTCCCCTCTGTGTGCAGGTCGAGTCTCGAGAACTGCTCGAATGATCCTGGCTCGATACAGAAAGCTCCTATCACTGTCTCTATTCAGTCGGTATTGGCGGCCATGTTGGTATCGATCTGGATGCAGGCCGTGCCAGACACGGCTGGATCGTATCATGCAACAGAGAAGGCCGTGATGGTACCTTGTGGGAAACAAAATACATTTCACGGGGGCCCGGCTCACACGGTCCTACTGAGCACCATTCACTACACTCGCAAGGTCCACAATAGTACCCATCTCGAGAGTCTCGAGTGATACGGTTCATATTTGTGGATGAATATACCATTCAGTTTCAGAAAATTCAAACAGGTCTAACTGCTGTCAACGTTGATAACATTTTTACCCCCCCCTTTGGTAGTCGATCGTCACTCTCGCAGTTGAATGGACTGCTGATAATGGGGAGATCGGGGTTCGAGTCTCAGTTGGATGTAATGAGGGTGGTTTTTCCTAATCGGGTTTTCCCCATTTCTTCGACGCAAATTCAGGTACACTTCCTCTTAAACTCAACCTTACTCATTGCTGAACACATTAGAGTAATTAGTACATCTTCATGTAATCCGGATGGGTAGTAAGACGTGAGAAAAAGATCACTATATATTTATATATAGATTTTTTTATAGCATCGCATCTTACTCCCCATCGGGGTTTCCCACCTTATATTATTACTGTTATTTTATATATATTAATAATATATATCATAATTGACAGCTGCATATCTCATAACTTGATGTATGACTACATGAAAATAGATACAGTAACTTTTCTAGATGTCATAAGACCCTTCATATGAAAATTGTCTTGTACCTCATCTGTTATGTTTATTATAGCTACATAAAATCTAGACTTTATTTTCTAGAGCTCACACGTATCTACGTTCCTTTTGGCTACTTATTACTAATATTCATTGCCATCACTTACCAGAACCATCCTACGTCCTTTTTGGCTACTTATTACTGATATTCATCGCCATCACTTACCAGAACCATCCTACGTCCTTTTTGGCTACTTATTACTAATATTCATCGCCATCACTTACCAGAAACATCCTACGTCCCACTACTTATTACTAATATTCATCGTCATCGCTTACCAGAACCATCCTACGTCCTTTTTGGCTACTTATTACTGATATTCATCGCCATCACTTACCAGAACCATCCTACGTCCACTAATATTCATCGTCATCACTTACCAGAACCATCCTACGTCCCTTTTGGCTACTTATTACTAATATTCATCGTCATCACTTATCAGAACCATCCTACGTCCCGCTACGTATTACTAATATTCATCGTCATCACTTACCAGAACCATCCTACGTCCCTTTTGGCTACTTATTACTAATATTTATCGCCATCACTTACCAGAACCATCCTACGTCCCACTACTTATTACTGATATTCATCGCCATCACTTACCAGAACCATCCTACGTCCCTTTTGGCTACTTATTACTAATATTCATCGCCATCACTTACCAGAACCATCCTACGTCCCTTTTGGCTACTTATTACTAATATTCATCGTCATCACTTACCAGAACCATCCTACGTCCCTTTTGGCTACTTATTACTGATATTCATCGCCATCACTTACCAGAACCATCCTACTTCCCTTTTGGATACATATTACTAATATTCATTGCCATCACTTACTAGAACCATCCCCGCGTCTCGCAGCAAGCTCAGCCATTGGTTCACTTTGTCAATGTTTATATTTGTAAGGCCACGCCGAACTTTTGAAAGAGTTGTTGAATGTTAATTAAACTTTATACTCACTCGGGTTATTTACAGTGGATATAACATATAGTTATCTTTATTTGGGTCACAATAAGGGGATGTGTGCACCCAAATATCTGACCATTTCGCGCATGACTAGCCCCACAAATAAATAAATCTTCTTGCCATGCTGACAAAAGATGAAGTTATCCCATTGAGGGTCAGCATACAATATTGTTCAATGTTCACTCTATTTTCGTCGGACTAAGATAATTTTTTATAGGGCTTACACGAAACTAATAACAGGGTTTATTTTAAAATAACGAATGAGAAATTTAAATTCATCTCAAACAAATTTAGTAGCCCTATTTTATTGTAAGGCGAGATTCTCGGGTTCATTTGACACCCATAAAGAATATGAACCATAGAGCTTTCCGAAGAGAAATAACAAAGTATGCTATGGGACTTACTAATATATATAGCAAATTGGATCAGGTATGTGAAACATTAAATAACGAAATTAACTGATTTTGACCAAACCTGAAAAATGCATAATCAAATTTATCCTTTAGCACATAATCGTATTTTTTGTTCATATTTTTGCACCACGGATTAATACTCGACCGGGATATCTGCATATTTACGCTAGTGAGCTAAGGATAAGGAAGGTAGAGTTTTGGAATAAGTGTACCTGAAATTGCATGAAATGGGAATGAAAAACAATTTGGGGGTAATATATTTTAGTACACCCCACAGCGAGTCAAACACTGGCCTCCCTATCAGAAGCAAATCAGGCGATACAAAACTCTTAGCCCACCGGTGCAGATGTTTCCCCTATATTAAGTTAGTTTGTAATTAGTGTATTGGATAGCAGTGTGTATAGGAAATGTTTATTAAAGCCTTGATGTAACGTGAACGTTAATCTATCCCCCCATTTGTTCGTGTGACACTGGATAAAGTTGCGTGGGAGAAGTCTACTCAAGAAGGGGGAGAAAAAGAAAGACTGAAAATAATTCTGGTTCGGAAATAATAAGTGGGATTTCTCCACCTGGTCCAGTCAGTATCTTATGGGAACATGTGGGAGTCTCTTTGAGGGATTTTAGGGAATACCCATCTGGAGCCTTTAACCACTGTGAGTGGTCAATAGAGAGTGGTCGTGTGTTCAACACTGGAAATAACACCAGTCAACAGAGTGGTCGTGTGTTAAACACTGGATATAACACCAGTCAACAGAGTGGTCGTGTGTTAAACACTGGCGATAACACCAGTCAACAGAGTTGTCGTATGTTAAACACTGGAGATAACACCAGTCAACAGAGAGGTCGTGTGTTAAACACTGGCGATAACACAAGTCAACAGAGTGGTCGTGTGTTAAACACTGGAGATAACACCAGTCAACAGAGTGGTCGTGTGTTAAACACTGGAGATAACACCAGTCAACAGAGTTGTCGTAACTAACTAACACCCAAACACAATATGTTTAGATATATAAATCTAGAGCTGAGATATAAACTGATGCAGGTGAATCCAGGGTGATCAGTTCGTATACTAATCCGGTCAGGATCCAAACCCAGGACGACGGAACGGATATGACTGCGTGCCGCTAGGACATCACCAATTACATGTGTCAAAACATTTATATTGTTTATAATGTTATAGAATATTTTAATGCCATTCAGTTATACCTGATTTTAAATCGTGTATTTTGTAAGACTATTTTAAAATAAAGCATACACACAAATATCTAATACTAAGTTAATGAATACTTAATAGAAATGGATCGAATGTATATGTTCTCGGATCAAATCTCAAATATACATTTTCATTTTGTTTACAAAACTCGAAACTCAAATCTGAATTCTATAAAACATGATATGTAATGTATATTAACTTTCCCATATTAATATGATTTTTCTTTTTACTCTGATTTTGTTCATATTACTATACCAACAAATAGATATAAACAAATGTAAACAGTTTTGTGTTAAAATGTTAGGAGTAGATTAATGTTCTGGGGTTTGGCTGTTAGTTGTTTCCTTTACTTATGTTTGTCAAAGACTTGTAAGCAGAATGTTAGCTCAAACTAATAAGATTCAAAATAAGAGTTTTTAATTTTTTTCGTATCTCAAATCTGAGTTATTTCTAAAAAAATTATATCATTAATATATTTAAGAACTCTTGTATTTGAAGATATGAAGGATTCATTGTTCTTTTTGCTATAGATAATTAATTAATGTATTTATAATTAAAGTGAATAAATAATCCAGTTATACATTATGTATAGTATAGGATTGCGTTATTTCAATATGCTCGACGTAGCAATCATATAATCATATTAACAACAAATCAACGGTCATAAAGTATTTGACCCCTCTCCCCCTTTTAGCTCCAATATCTGCTCATTATAAACAGAAGAAATCCAAACAGTTGTCTGATTGCACCGACTAGATAATCATAACAGTCAATGTTTTGACAGATGGAATCAAACACGTCAAAATGCTTCCAGAAGTCTATTTAAAAAAGTGTATTCATTTAAACTTTTTTTCCCCCACCCCCACCCCCCACTCCCCGCAGCGTTTCTGGCAGCGAACCGATATGAATTTATTTTTCTAAGAACCTTATTGACGCGTTTTTAAATATATTTAAACTTGTAGAGATACATGTTTTTACATTTTCTCCTTGTATTGAGGTGTAAAGAAGCTGCATCTGAATAGAACGATTGGAAACTTAAAAATGGTTAGAGAGACTGCATGAAAACGTCGACAGAATTCACTCAGCGCCAGCGGGCTCAACTGGCGAGCTGGACAAGGAAAGTAACGATTCAAGTTCGATGTTCGCCAGCATAATTCATTAGAAAAACTTATGATGAGATAATTATGCAACTGCAACGAAAGTAAAATTGTTGTGTGCACCAATGAAACAAAATTGTTAATAAAACCTTATTATTCAAGGTTTTTAATGCTAAGAGGACATGAAAATACCTTTTTATATCGATTTGTCACGAACAATAATTTTTTGATAATAACAAACCACAAAGCGCTCCAGTAGGTGGTCTCGGATAGGACAGACGTTGAGAGTGTTTTATTACCTTCTCATGCTCTTAGTCTCCTGTGAGTAGCTGGCATGAGAGGTATTTTCCCTGCTATCTACAAGGGCACTCTAGACCTCTAGAGTAATATTACTATGTATACTAATAAGTGTCTCATATGAGGGAGAACCTGTTATGTCTTATCACAGCGGGAAAGTGGATCAACGTGTATTGTGATAGCAGCCAGTGTCGTTTAGCAGTGAACAGTTCGACAACCTCTTTATCACTCACTTTTAAAACAAACAACTAGAACTATTTTAAAGGTATCTATCTTTACAACCCTTTTAGGTTTGTTTTTTTATTTTTTTATTTTTATTCTTTGAGCACCGCGTCTTATTACCCGTTAGGGATATTCGTTTGATTTTTGTTCCTTTCCAGAGTCTCTCTTAGTATTTTTTTTTTACTCTTCCCCTGACACTTTGATAAATGAAGAGCTTACTTTCTGACTCGTGTTTATTGATCACAAACATTAATGAAATGAACTGATCTCTAATTAAGTTAATTACATATGCTTGGTTTGATGATTCGAATTTTTCTAATTACTTTGGTGAGATCTACGCGTATAAAAACAGAGGTTTGTTAAAAAGTAGTTTTCACTTGATCATATTTGTGAATCCGCCGATAAACGTCATCTTCCAGATTTGTAACAAGCATAATATCCGAAATTTGTATGTCCCCGATTGAGAGAAAATTATCTTTGTCTTGTTTGTCTTTTTGTGTCCTTCTTTGAAGACGAAACGGATTGGTTGATATTTAGAATTGTCTACAGTCCTACAAATACGGTTAGAGACCAATTGGAGATGAGAAGCAGAGGTGTCTCGCATAAGGAGGTGGGGGGTTGCGGTGTCAATTCTTGAAAAAGTTTGAAAGCTGGGAATTTGGTAGAGAGTTGGGTAACTCTAGGATTACTCTGTACCATTTTCGATTATGAAAGTTCTTTAACGCATACCTTTACAGACATATTTTATATTTGCCAACTGTCAATCCCTGCTCTAAAAAAGTTCCCAACTTCATAATTCATCAGACATTGAAAAGAGATATCTTCTGTAGTAGAATGTAGAGAAAGCTTTGTTAATCAAGTTGGTTAGTTGCACCATTGTCACTGCCTACTACTATTGCTACTACTGATACTACTACTACTGATACTACTGCTACTACTACTGATGCTACTACTGATTCTACTGCTACTACTACTGATACTGCTACTACTGCTACTACTACTACTGATTCTACTGCTACTACTACTGATGCTGCTAATACTGATACTACTACTGATGCTGCTGCTACTGATACTACTGCTACTACTGCTACTACTGATGCTGCTACTACTACTGATACTACTACTACTGATTCTACTGCTACTACTACTGATGCTACTACTGATACTACTACTACTGATGCTGCTACTGATACTACTACTACTGCTACTACTACTGATGCCACTACTGATTCTGGTGCTACTGATACTACTACTACTACTACTGCTACTACTGCTACTACTGATGCTGCTGCTACTACTATTAAACCCTCCGCCGATCCTATAGATAAGGCCCCTAAAACTATAGGACAGGAAGGATGTAACAATACATAGAAAATAACAACAAGAAATAGAGCAAAAGTCAAATGAAATATTCTTTAATTGCCAAAAAGTATGAAACAAACACGGGAAAGACGGCCTTAATTCAAAACATCCTATAGATACTATTCTGAAAGAAAACATTGGCTTATTTGCGCAGATATTCACAAAGTAGACTGGACTTAAGGTCCTTCATAAATAAAGTTATGGCTGGCTACACATAAGCCAAAACAAGACTTAAGGTATTTTAAAGCGTAAATGAAGAATAAGTTTTACACATGTTCTCTTGACATATCGAACGAACTTAACTTGCATTTACGTTAATTCAAAGTACTAACAATTCACATAAGAGTTGGATCAACGTGATCCAAACACAAAATTAGCTAAGTAAACATAAAAGATTCAAAGTCGAACGCAATTTCCTCTTTGCGTTGACTATACATTTAACATACTAATTTAGGCCCCTCGTTCATGACCTTAATAAAAGGTTGCAAAACAAACATAATTTAAATAAAGTGAAATGTTCATTCCTAAGGTTCTACATTTTCAAAGTTCTTTCCTAACTCTATACTTCTAACGTTCAATAGCGATAATACATCTATCAAACTTTCTTTCTTAACGTGCTACATCTCTATGGTGATTCCTACACCTGTCAAACGTGCAGTAAATATGATACGTCTCTACCAGACGTTCAAATAAATGTGATCCCTACACCTGTCCAACGTGCAGTAATAATGATACATATTTACAATTTACAATCTTCTTTATAATGAGTCTAAAACACGGAAACAAGGGGGAGGGGTTTTCACATCCAAGCCAGTTACGCTTAAACAGTCCATTACGTCATTCTGAAGCAACTTCGTAGGGTTTCCAAGCCGCTGATTGGACGCGTGATTGTCGCAATGCAGTATTCCATTTCTCGACCAATGTAGAAGCTTGAAAGTTCGGCGAGGGTTTTCCATATCCCTCCGCCAGACGGCAGACCAGGGTTAGTTGATTTGGCGAAGAGGCATCAAGTAAACATTGGCTAGTTTTATTGCAATTTTCGGACCGAGTAGATCGTTGAACACGTACTCCCAGTTGTAGTCGCCCAACTCTAGTTCATCGGCGCTTTTGACTCGCCAGCGACGTAGTCAGGGTAGCTGGACGAAGGTACGTGTGGAACAGTTATTTTACTAGACTGTTTATAATGGACTTTTTTGAATGCTGATTTTGTGTAATTGTTGGGGCTACATTAGGCTATAATAGTGAAGAATACTATTATAGGTTTCTTCGAGGTTATTCTGGGGGGTGGGTAGTATGTATTTAGGTGAATCGAACTTGTGATATTAGGTTGGGTGAGGAGTAATTGTACAATACGAAGCATTGTATTGTTACACTACTTCTACTACTGCTGCTACTACTACTACTATTACTACTACTACTACTACTACTACAACTACTAATTCTGCTAACCAGTAGCCTTAAGAAGGTTAGATAATGCTATAAGTTATTCATTTGATAAATCCTGTAGTTTTTACAGGCGGAACTTGATAGTTTTCTTACGTTCAATGATGGTGAATGTCAAAACAAATAAGACTTTTAATTTAAAAAAACTCATTACTAACAACTTTAAAAATAAAGTTAAGTAAAACCTCGATTCAAGGCTCAATTATCGCCTCATATTTCACCATTTTCTTTGAGAAGAACCCCTTGACTCTGCTACTATCTTTGTGGCATTCAATATCCCCAGATCCACGGGTTTCTCAACTTTGCCTTTGTCAAATAGTCAACAGAGTGGTCGTGTGTTAAACACTGGAGATAACACCAGTCAACAGAGTGGTCGTATGTTAAACACTGGATATAACACCAGTCAACAGAATGGTCGTATGTTAAACACTGGATATAACACCAGTCAACAGAATGGTCGTGTGTTAAACACTGGAGATAACACCAATTAACAGAGTGGTCGTGTGTTAAACACTGGAGATAACACCAGTCAACAGAGTGGTCGTGTGTTAAACACTGGAGATAACACCCGTCAACAGAGTTCTCGTGTGTTAAACACTGGAGATAGCACCCATCAACAGAGTGGTCGTGTGTTAAACACTGGAGATAACACCAGTCAACAGAGTGGTCGTGTGTTAAACACTGGCGATAACACCAAGTCAACAGAGTGGTCGTGTGTTAAACACTGGCGATAACACCAGTCAACAGAGTGGTCATGTGTTAAACACTGAATATAACACCAGGCAACAGAGTGGTCGTGTGTTAAACACTGGAGATAACACCAGTCGACAGAGTTGTCGTAACTAACTAACACCCAAACACAATATGTTTAGATGTATAAATCTAGAGCTGAGATATAAACTGATGCAGGTAAATCCAGGGTGATCAGTTCGTATACTAATCCGGTCAGGATCCAAACCCAGGACGACGGAACGGATATGACCGCGTGCCACTAGGACATCACCAATTACATGTGTTAAAACATTTATATTGTTTATAATGTTATAGATTATTTTAATGCCATTCAGTTATACCTGATTTTAAATCGTGTATTTTGTAAGACTATTTTAAAATAAAGCATACACACAAATATCTAATACTAAGTTAATGAATACTTAATAGAAATGGATCGAATGTATATGTTCTCGGATCAAATCTCAAATATACATTTTCATTTTGTTTACAAAACTCGAAACTCAAATCTGAATTCTATAAAACATGATATGTAATGTATATTAACTTTCCCATATTAATATGATTTTTCTTTTTACTCTGATTTTGTTCATATTACTATACCAACAAATAGATATAAACAAATGTAAACAGTTTTGTGTTAAAATGTCAGGAGTAAACTAATGTTCTGTGGTCTGGCTGTTAGTGGTTTCCTTTACTTATGTTTGTCAAAGACTTGTAAGCAGAATATTAACTTTAACAAATAATAATTTTGGAATGCCAGAGTTAGTAAATTCACTGTCCTCTCCCCCCAAATATATTTCGTGCAACGTAAGGTATCAACATGTTTTATTGTAAGGCCTATATTTTAGGTTTCATAGCTTAAAACTATGTTCGGGTAATGACGTAACTAGCTAATTTTCTACATTTCTCATCTAGAAATGTACCCAGTCTTCCTCAAGCGAACAGTCTTTTTTTTTAACAGGGCCACAACAATTTAATCTTAAAATAACTGAAGACTGTTTTAGTGGTTTTGAAACTTTCATTTTCATCATAAATACCTCAGCTCTAGGATATTATCCTTCAAAATGGGCGGCACCCTAGGTCCGCATTCATATGGTGGGTTAAACCCCTCCTGTGGAAGAAACACAACACATATGAAGGAGTCGCAGTCAAACCGTGGCGCAGTTTCCCGGAGAGAAGCTCTTTTAACCGTATAAAGAAGATCGTCATAAAATTGTGTTAGTGGCATAATGACGCCTGAAGGAGTCCTGCAAAGAATCAAAGGAAATTGTTTTAACTAATCTTTCTTTGTGGGAAGCTGGCGAGTGTCTGCCTGTCTGTCTGTCTGTGTTCACGTTCATTTCCAGCAGAGGAGTGTTTGGTTTTGAAAGGGAAAAAAGAGAAGCTATCGTTATCAGGAGAGAGTTCATATTTTCATATCCCGGGGCTGGTTCGAGCATCAAAATAGTTAGATTTAAAAAAAAATCAGAATAAAATCTTCAAACCCGGTTTTATTAAACGTCGTTATAGTGTCATATTATATAACCAAAAATCTATTTTCCTAATAAACTCATTTCTAAAAATATTATTCTTTTTGAACATATTCAAAAACCGTGTTTCTTCCAACATCCATCGTCTCCAATAACAGAGGTAAAGTCTGTTCACGGTAGGAATTGACTTCTGAAAGGCCTTTTTCCCTACCAGAAATCTATTATATAGTAGTATATTGGTAGGTAAAAAGACCTTTCAGAGAGTAATTCTTACCGTGAATGGAGTTTATATGTCAAGTTTTGTAAACGATTTGCCACATAACATGGATATTTTGAAAAGTACACCACAAACATTTCAGTAGTCTTACATTACAACTTTCAAACTTTTAATGAAATGTATCCATCCTTCTGAACGATCTATCAGCTCTTCCAAACCACGATGGGCCAGTTTTATTAATGTATTTTCTCGCTTCAAATGGACTGCACTAACTGACGTTGATTGGATGAATATGAATGACAAGCTTCACACTTCCTGCCCCCTCTACTTGTGTTTATATTGGACACAGAAGTGCACTCAACACATCAAGGAGTGCATTAAAAATAAACTACCCTTTTCTCCCTGTGCGTATATTTAAATATGGACAAGAGTAAAATCGCATGAATACGACAAGAAAAGCTTTTGGACGAATTCAAAGGAGGTAAGATAACATTTTGCGAGGGTAAAGCCGTGTCGAGAGAGAGGGTGGTTGGGTGGGGGTCCTAACCACCCTTCTCTCAGAATATGATTAATAATGTATATTTAGATTCCTTCTCAATACCTAGGCTGCAGTTTTCATAGAAAGGGCTTTTTAGAAAATATAAACATATCTTGTTGTGGTCAGCATTGATAACATTTTACCATACTATTATTGTTATTTTATAGGTATTGATAATATCTATCAAAAGTGGCAGGCTCAGTTCACATATCTTGACGTATGAATACGTGAATTAGCTCTAGGAAGTTCTCTACCTGTCATATAAGTCCATTCGTAAGACGATTGGACTATAGTTATTAATTGGAATATTATACAATTCATTACACCTACAATGATGCTAAAAATATTATAATTTATTCCAGATGGATCGGTGACAGAGCATTAGTATGCTAAGTCAAGGCCCCTGGGCTCGATTCCCTCATCTATGTGTATTTTTTTCAACAACATTATATTAGTTCATGTCATCCGTTACCGATGAGCATTTCAATGCATTCAGATTATATGAGCCTGACATTCGTTAGGCGTGATCACCGATACTGGTCAACTCTTGACCATACGCTGAGGTTGATGGAGTGAAAATCATCATCGGTGCAACCTCTAATGAAGTGAAAATAAAACAAGGTGCGTTCTCAAACCCATTAAGGTCGTTCTTCCCTTGTGATGTCACTAATGTCCCAGTGGTCGTGATTTTGTTGTTGTCAGGGGGGTCAGAGAGTAACAAAGCTGCCCCTGTGCGAGTTCGACCAGACCACACGCAGTACTAGGTGGTCCACTTGACTTCACTTGGTCCCTAAACTGTTATGTGTGTGCTATCGCTCAAGGTTTGAGTAACGACTTCTGATAGTGTTTGCCCTCTCTTCCGGTCTAGCTCTCTCTCTCTCTCTTTTGATTGCCATCCGTTTACTTTCACTAACACTCTTTCATTATAGTTTTTGTACATTATCCCCCCTCTCTCCCCCTCTTGCGTTGCCCCGGTTGTGGGTGGCGTACAAAAACCCGGAGCGGTAACTCTGCTCTTCAAGCTCACAGATAATAAAGTGATTAATTGTTGGGCAGTCAGTGAGCCGTGAGTCGCCCGTGGTCCGCTCGGGAGAGATAGCCATAGTTAAAAAAACACACGAGCGAGATTGATTTAATAACCAATAAAGAGCCGTGCGATCAGTCGCTGGAACTGTGATCTCAACATTTCGTTCCAGAGTGTACAAGTTCGTGTTGTACACTCACTCTAAGGCGTCACTCTCGTAATACACTGGGCTGCCAATGACAGCGAGATAGGGGTTCGAATATAGGTCTGGAGTATTGAAGTGATTGTTTCCAAACTGTTTTCCGCTCTCTCTCCACTCAAATGTGGGCACAATTCAACTAAATTTTACCTTAATCACTCCCACTCCCCTGTGTAAACACGCGGATAGCCCGGATGGGTGGTAAGACGCGGTGCACGACAAAGGCTGGGTGTTATCACCTCTATGTCGATAAAAATTATTACAATCCCTGTAAAGGTCAGTGGTCCCTTGGCCACAACCTCTACTGGCCGACACGTGTCCTGCAGCCAGGACATTAACTGGTCCCTGACCACAACCTCTACTGGCCGACACGTGTCCTGCAGCCAGGACATTACCTGGTCCCTGGCCACAACCTCTACTGGCCGACACGTGTCCAGCAGCCAGGACATTAACTGGTCCCTGGCCACAACCTCTACTGGCCGACACGTGTCCATCAGCCAGGACATTAACTGGTCCCTGGCACAACCTCTACTGGCCGACACGTGTCCATCAGCCAGGACATTAACTGGTCCCTGGCACAACCTCTACTGGCCGACACGTGTCCTGCAGCAAGGACATTAACTGGTCCCTGGTCCCAACCTCTACTGGCCGACACGTGTCCTGCAGCAAGGACATTAACTGGTCCACTGGCCACAACCTCTACTGGCCGACACGTGTCCATCAGCCAGGACATTAACTGGTCCACTGGCCACAACCTCTACTGGCCGACACGTGTCCTGCAGCCAGGACATTAACTGGTCCCTGGCACAACCTCTACTGGCCAACACGTGTCCTGTAGCCAGGACATTAACTGGTACCCGTTGCAAGATATTGTTGTACTGTGTATATAGCCTCAGAAACACTTGGACTGTCTTCAGGGGTCAGAGTTTGACCTCTTGTTAGGAAAAGGTTGGGGAGAGGGAGGCGGGTGGCATTTCGTGCTCACAACACTCGCAGTTTAGAATCCATTTGGAGCTAAATAAACTTGATTCAGTTCACTTCATTTTACATAATTTTAAATGGAGGAATAAATAACATTAAATCAATTAGAATTTTATCTTACTAAATTAAGGTTTTTTACAACCATGGCTATTTGACTAACGTATTAAGGTTTAATAAAACCATGTCTATTTGACTAACCTATTAAGGTTTAATAAAACCATGGCTATTTGACTAACGTATTAAGGTTTAATAAAACCATGGCTATTTGACTAACGTATTAAGGTTTAATAAAACCATGTCTATTTGACTAACGTATTAAGGTTTAATAAAACCATGGCTATTTGACTAACTTATTAAGGTTTAATATAACCATGCCTATTTGAATAACGTGCACAATATTAGTGTGTATTTAATCCTAAGGACTCCACCTAATTAAAGAGAAATGTCCTCACGCTGCTTTATTTGGCTATGGTAATGTCAGTTCTGAAGATTCCAATCCGCTAAAACAATCCCCAACTAACGTAGAATGTTGTGTTTTGACCCTGTTAAAAAATTGTTTATTGCGTACCTTAGTCAGAAAATGTGACAGGCTGAAACAGAAAACTAGAATATATAATTGGTCGATTGTCTAACAATATTAATATCAAACAATAGACAAACTAGTAAAATATATTTTAAAATATGTTTCCCTTTTTATAAAATTGTTGTGCTTGTAAATGATTAGCCCTGAAAGGTTACATAAAGATTATACAAATAGTTAAAATTATGAATAGTTTACTATGTGATAAAAGAAGCTACCTACAATGACAAGTAAAGATAATAACTACACAGTCCTTTTAAATAAAAATATGGTTAAAAGAAAAATTAAAACAATAAAAAACTTTGTATTTTTTGTTTTTTAATTTGCATTTATTTAATCCTTTTCCACTTTTTGTTTTTATTTTTGGTTTATTTTGTTCATTTTTTTTCATCTTAAATTTGAATTACCTCGCTGGTTTATTTTTATTGGAGGTTTACTTTGTACCGATTTTAAAACATTGAACAAAATAATATTATTACTCGGTAAATTTTATCTTTCATCTTAAACAAACAAATTGTTCATTTGTTTTCTTAAAAATATGTATTATGTTATTATTTGAAACAATATTTTACCAAACAATATTCCATGTAGAAACAAATATCATTAAAGCTGAGCTGAATGTACCTTCGGCATAAAAATATATTCAGTTTCTGAAAACCAACAATCATTTCAAACAGAGCCGCAGGATTCGCTCCGGCCCTGCTTTATGTTCGTTGAATATTATTATTATTATTATTATTATTATTATTATTAGCAGCGCGTCTTACTACCCGTTCGGTTTATACGCTTATGTGTAGTGGTAGGGTGATTGTGAAATGAAATGGAGGACCTACAGTTTAACATGGAATCCGAACCACGGTGGAGGCCTGGCATTCTCCACATTCACAAGATGTCTTTTCAGAGGTGAAGGAAGGGTTTGGTAATCAGATAAATCTTTGCCGGGACCGAGGATTGAACCCCGGACCTCTAGCACAGAAGTCCGACACCTTACCCCTAGACCGCCAGGTCACCTTCGTTGAATACAATCCTCGAAGATTAATCTGGCGATATGAAGACCCTTGGTTCTATTCTATGTGACGACTAAGATAATTGAGTATCCGTACAAGCCCGTATATTCTTTTCGATACCAGAGATAGATTTGAAAAAAAGATTTGGGATTCTAGTAACAAATATGCTGTCCTAGGTTAAGTCACTGCACTTTGTAAATAGTGTCGACACCTCCGTGCTCTTAGTAAGCCTAAGTGCACATTGAATACCAAATTAAAGTAAGATTATTTTTAATACAACAACAAAAAATATTACGATATTTCTGATAGCAGTTAAAAATAGAGCCAAGAGACTTTTCTTTAAACATGAGACGGTTTATTCATACAATGAGAATAGACGCTGGTCTAGCTCTTATAAAGTCATAAATGGAACATTGAATAAGTTCTCAAGGGTGACCTGGCGGTCTAGGGGTAAGGTGTCAGACTTCTATGCTGGCGGCCGGGGTTCAATCCCAGGTCCCGGCACAGATTTATCTGATTACCAAATCCTTCCTTCACCTCTGACAAGACATCTTGTGAATGTGAAGAATGCCAGGCCTCCACCGTGGTTCGAATTCCACGTTAAACTGTAGGTCCTCCATTTCATCTCACAATCACCTTACCATTACACATTAGCGTAAGTGCGTATAACCCGAACGGGTAGTAAGACGCGGTGCTAATAATAATAATAATAA
>CABFOW010006725.1:10372-29603 GCA_902141385.1 Timema californicum
AGTCCACCTCATCACACCCTATCCCTATCTTAATATAGTTCTATCCAGTCCAGCTCATTACACCCTATCCCTATCTCTAGCTAGTTCTATCCAGTCCACCTCATTACATCCTATTTCTATCTCGAGCTGGTTATATAAAGTACAATTCATTACACCCTATCCCTATCTTAATATAGTTCTATCTAGTCCACCTCATCACACCCTATCCCTATCTTAATATAGTTCTATCCAGTCCAGCTCATTACACCCTATCTCTATCTCTAGCTAGTTCTATCCAGTCCACCTCATCACACCCTATCCCTATCTTAATATAGTTCTATCCAGTCCAGCTCATTACACCCTATCCCTATCTTGAGCTAGTTCTATCCAGTCCACCTCATTACATCCTATTTCTATCTCGAGCTGGTTATATAAAGTACAATTCATTACACCCTATCCCTATCTTAATATAGTTCTATCTAGTCCACCTCATTACACCCTATCCCTATCTTAATATAGTTCTATCCAGTCCACCTCATTACACCCTATTTCTATCTCTAGCTAGTTATATCCAGTCCATCTCATTACACCTCTTTCAGGTCCATTCTAGTGTGATCCTCCCATCTACGCCTGGGTCTTCCCAAAGGTTTCTTCCCATTGGGTCTACCAGTCAATCCTCTGAGATCGGTTATAAATTAGCCCATTCGCGCTTCATATCCTGCCCAGCGTAATCTGCGAGATTTGATTATCCTAACAATGTCTTGGGATAGGTACAGGATATGTAACCCATCATTACGTAACCTCCCCCCCTCACATCGTCCTTTTTTTTGGAACAAATATCTTCTTAAGCAACCAGTTTTCGAACATTCTAAAAATAATGTTTGTCGTGTACGGAAAGAAACCACGTTTCACCTCCATATTATTATACGTTTTCTGTCTAACGGCAGGTCATAGTCACATGATGGCTCTTAACGCTGTTCTGTCCTCTTCATCTGCATGTAACGACCTCCAAATCTTGATGTTGTCCATTTTCTGGTACGTCCTCTTCCTTTCTTTCCATCCAACACAACCACTAGTAGACTTTCCCTTATCGGCCATTGTCCAATCCAGTTTCTCGTCCTGTTTTTGACAACCTCTAATATCCTTCTCTTTTCCCCAAATTTCCGCAGCACTTCTTCCTCATTCCTTACTCTTTCTGCCCAATTTATCTTTTCAGACCTTTACTGTAAATAGTTGTTAAGTAATATCTCGCCAGAAATAGATAAAAATTGATATATTAATCTAAAATTATTTAATAAACTTACCATAACTGTAAACTATATAAACAAAAGAGGTTTTTATTTTTTTACTTCTACAGGTTGTGGAAACCCTATGGCGCTAGCCCTTGTCGCCCTCTTAAATCTGGGTCTGTATAAATCTATTAAATAAAAATATTTTTTTCTCTTAATGATAATAATAAATCAATAGTTCCATTTTTAATAATACTGTCTATTAATTTAATGTAAATTTATCATTAAAAAATCTCTGTGTATATGAACGTAAAACATAGTTTCCCACGAGACCTTAAAATTCCCGATCTTTGTTTGATGAGGAGCGGGGGGTGGGGGGATCTTTTTATTAGAACTGTTGGACTTCTGTGCTGGGATCCGGGGTTCAATCCTCGGTCCCGGCACATATTTATCTGATTACCAAACCCTTCCTTCTCCTCTGACAAGACATCTTGTGAATGTGTGGAACGCCAAGCCTCCACCGTGGTTCGGGTCCCACGTTAAACTGTAGGTCCTCCATTTCATCTCACAATCACTACTATTACACATTAGCGTAAGTGCGTATTACCCGAACGATTAGTAAGACGTGGTGCTAATAATAATAATAATAGTAGAAGTAGTAGTAATAATAATAATAATAATAATAATAATAATAATAATAATAATAATAATAATAATAATAATAATAATAATAGAACTGAGCTGAGGTCGAAATGGGCTGAGCTATTGCGACATGTACTGCACACATGATTTATTTCATTATATAGGGAGAGTTATTAAATGTACTGCAATAAAATCGTATTTTTCAGGGTCAGACAAACACAACTATCGGAATCAATTTTTTTTTTTAACTTAAGAAGAGGAGACCCCAGAACTCTAGCTTATTTAAATTTGGTTCATGATGCGAAGAAATTGTTTGAAAAGTTATAACTTTACCGGTTTTTATGATGCGGATGTAGGATTATAATAATGCGGAACCCTGCATGCCCCATGGTTGGGCAGCAATTATAGTGATACCAGTTTTATAGTGATGTGGATGTGGACCCGTTCATGCCTTTCTGCGTATCACACAACTATGACGATATGATTTTATGTATTTCTAAATGTAGTGTTGCTTATTGGTTAATTGTAGAAATTAGTAGAAAATTAATGTTGTACATGATTTATCTTATTAATTGCATTTCAGTTTTGTAAATTTGATATTAAAATGATACCGTTTTTTGTTTATTTACGAACTGACACGGAGAGCCTGAGCTAGTGCTGCTACAGACTGAGATGTTCTCTTTATTACTATTTTTTATGTGATATTACTATGTCCTGTGTAGATTTATACGCACAAGTTGCTTATATATGACCAAACCCTTGCTTCTTGGACCCCTTGTCACCAGTGTTAAAACCAACTAATAAGAGAACTCCTGGAAACCTGGTGTGAAGACTAGCTTCCTATTGGGTAGAGGCAGCCAGCATATCACCTAACTTTAAAATAGAATGAAGGGCTTTTTTTAAAGAGAAAACGTATTAAAACGTAATATATTTAAATTACTTCTGAAAACGCCCGATCATCCATGGATGAAGTATTAAAAGGAGAATTTACATACAGTTCTTTGAAGAAAATATACTTCATCTATAACTTTTTAATAAATTAGAGGGGTCCAAAACATTACCATTACAAAGTTAATGAAAGAAGCACAACATAATGAGTTGGTTATCACATAAATGCAAACCGAATATGCAAAACATTTTTAAGTCAACCATAGACGTCGCTTCCACAAAAAGAAATATAAAAAGACCCGCCTCGGTGGCGTAGTTGGCTAACGTGCTAGTCGTGTTGAGCTTGACCGCCAAGGACGGGGAGAGGTTCGAATCTCGGTTGGGTGAACTGGGGTGGTTTTTCCAAAATTGTTTTCCACTCTCCCTCCACGCAAATGTGGGTTCACTGGCTCTAATTCAACCTTCCCAATTTTCAATCAATTAGCGTAATTAGTACTTATAGCGTATAACCCGAACGGGTAGTAAGACGAGGTGTTAAATAATAATAATAAATATAAAAAGTATGTTGTTTTCATAAATTCGTGTTTTATTAGTGTAAAAATGGTAAAAAGAAAAAATAATTTAAAACAAATTGTTTGATGTGTAAGTTTTGACTGCTAAAAGTTGCAGTCTTGAAGAGCATATGGTTTGGCGAATGGATACAATATGACAATAGATCTGGTAACTCTTGCTTTCTCCACCACTCCTATGGTAGATGGACCACACAACATGCACTGGTACCCCCAGAAAAGTAGATTTGAAGAATGGGGGGGAATTATTTCTGAGCTTATTTTCCCCGTTTAAATATTGTGTGTGAATTTAAAATGGATGTAACTCATGTATATATTAAATGGGATTAGGAGTTGAGGGAATTAAAAAAAACTAAATGGCAAATAAAATAATATATCGTTAATAGTATATGACCTTCAGAGTTAAAATTAAACAAAATATATCCATTCATTACTGATATTATAATCGTATTGTTTGTGAAGTAAATCTAGCAACAATGATTTTCTACGGATTGTCGTGGGTTTCTATTTTAAAAAGAAATGTATTATTGTTTCCACAATAAATGTACTGTCCTTAACAATTTTCAAAATCTTCCACTTTTTACTTTTGTTTCTATAGATATCAATAAAAAAAATACCACCAATGCGTTTTGGTGTTTAGAAGGATGTGTTAGTCATATATTTTTTTAATAAATGTTTAAACATATTGGGAAAATAGTTTCATCTTATATTATTTCACTCCCTTTCACAGACACTTATAAATATGTTAATATAAGTCTTGATAACTTTCACCCCAAACCTTCTAATCAAAAAAATAACCTTGATACGGCCATTGAATACCTTTCGTATATAACTGTCGTAAGTCTGATTTTAAAATTTAGCTTATGGATTTGATATCTTCTCATTGCTTTATATTTTAGTTATACGTCATATTCGTTAAGCTTTTTTCCAAGTTGAGGCCTTGACGAAGGTGGCAGAAGGGACTAACACCCCAAAGCCTCCAAAAATCAGGGCCTCCGCAAACTGTTACAGTAAAATAAAAATATATTTGGGCTGTATTGATTAAAGTCATGGTAGAATCTTAAAAAAAAATATAACTTATTATATCAATTTTAATTAATTTCTGACAAAATATTACTTGGCTACTAATGGCACGTGTGGCAAACAAATATGTCAGACTGAAAACTTTAAAACATAAGCACCCCTAGATCGCAGTGAATCTAGTGGCTCATTTATGGAACTATAAATCTAATTTATTGTGATGACAAAATTTCCTTATTTAAATAATATCTTTAACATTGAGCTTTGAACATTTTTTTTAAAGAAAAAATGAATATGTCTAAACGTAGAGAATAAAAAAAACATTTACTTAATGTCGGTCCCTCTAATTCTTTTACAGCCGCGAGGCCTCCACAGCTTTATATTCGGCCTTAGGGGTGGGAGTGGGGAGAGTTAAAGGTCCTGTCTGGCCCCCCTCCGCCACCAGGGCGCGCTAATGACGTACTTAAGAAACCAAATAATTCAGTGCATCACTATAGAAATTCTTGACGGATTAATCATGGTATCAGTAAACGTGTTGTTTTAATCTTACTCCTAAAGAACTTGAGTTCTTGTGACTCAGGCAGCAAAAAAGTCTCAGATAGGAGCTTCCTATCTCGAAACAGACTTATCAACCGAGAGTTCAACGGGCATCATCACAGTTGAGACATGGTCAACGTCCAAAGATTACGGGGTTCGAGAGAGGGGATTTGTTGGAGTCCGGTACGTGGGTTATCGGCGTTCTACTGTTACCACACAAACAATATTTTTACATGAAGTGTGTGTGTTTTTTTAGTAGCGCACCCTGAGTGGAAGCGAAGTTCAGGGTATTGTTTGACCTGGTTCTTTTGTTGATGACAGTGGAAGGGGACCCGTGGTGTTAGCAGAGGTATCCCGTAGTGAGATTGCTTTAGGTAAGTTGCACCATGCTGCATTAGACTAAGAACAGTTAAGTTCACTTTAATATTAATAGTAGTGCACTCTAGAATCGATATACTCCCATTTTTATAGGAAGTATCTCTTAGAAAATGCTTTTAATTTTATGGTCAAAATGGATAACAGTTTATTATGTATTTGGGGTTATTCAATGGTTATTTAAAATGTCCATCAAACGTGATTGCTGCAGATCACATAACTTGTATGCGTAGCCCTACTTGCAAGTTGATCTAATAACTTTTCTAGCTGTCAGATGAGGCCCTTCATGTGAACATTGGACTATAGTAGAATTGTGCTAAGAAGGAATCATTTAAATATATAAATATATATATACATATATTTTCTTTAAGGATTGACGACATTTTACAATATTATTAGTATTATTTTATAGGTATTGATACGACCTATTCAAAGTGATACGGTTGCTACAGATCCCGTGACATGACGCATAAACATGAAAATTATTTGATTAACTTTTATAACTCTCAAAAAAGTGTATTCCTAACTAAATTGGACTGTAGTTACATTGATGCTATTACTTACTCTTCAGCAGGGTCGTACTTATTTTTAGGGGGGAACGGGGTTGAAAGTGACAGTTTAAAAAAAGAATATATAATTGGGGCTGTAAGTGTTATGAATTTTACAAGACTCTTATAAGTTACTGGACTAGTCATGAAGGAGGAAAGTGAAGTTTCACCCCTAAGACACTCCCAACTTTGGTGAGGCCCTGAAGGGGTGCATAGAATTTAATATAAATATATATAAACATATATTTATCTCAATTAAAACCTATTACATTTTAAATACATCATTTCTGATTTAATTGATTGGGCGTGTGCGAATAATAAAAATAAAATATAACTGATCTATTAGAATGCTGTAAGTTTGATCTGTTTTTCAAAGGTAGAACATGATGTAAAATATTATATTCTTAACATGTGTATCTAATGTTTGAATGGACTCTTTCTTAAGTTCAACTGTTGAGCTTGTATCAACCCCGGCAGGTGGTAATAACATGTCTTCAGCCAAAGACCGTATCCGCGTGGAGACGGAGCCGCTGAATCCAGAAACTGCCCTGGTGGCGGAAAGGGAACTAAGAGAGACGCCTGAGAGGATCAAGGAAGCCACGGTGGCTCTACGGGAACTGCTCAGAGGTAACAAGCACAGCGTTAGTAAGCGGACCAAGAGGTCATTCTCGTCTGATCTGGTTTGCCTAGGGTAGGTTGTGGTTCAAATCCCAGCTGTGTCTAATGAGGGTGATTTTTTTTTTCCTTCCACGCCATTTGGGGGTAGTTTACCTTTAAAATGCTTCCTTCCTCGTTCCTATCCCACTATAGTAATATTATACTACTATAAGGCCACATGGCTGACTCGCTCACTGATATTAATGTTTACCCACTTCCAAATGAGATAGAAACTTGAAACATGGCAAGCTTATAGCTTCTAGCCTGTAACCGATGGTAAAATCCCAAATAGTTAAAAAAAAAAATTAACCCCCGAAAAAAATTAAAAATGGTGGAGCAACTTTAAAGGCTGTGTGGACCTTTATTTGGAGGTCTCTTGTGGCTAAACGGTAAGACCTATCAAAAAATGGCTCTGGAATTACATTAGTTTACATATACTTGAAAAGAAAACTCGTTGGGGGAGAGCAAAGCAAGTCATCGTATATGCGAACAGGTATTAAGAAGCGGTGGTAAAAATAATAATAAGTTTACTTTAATTCAGGTGACCTGGTGGTCTAAGGGCAAGGTGTCAAGCCTCTAAGTTGGGGTCCGGGGTTCAATCCTCGGTCCCGGTACAGATTTATATGATTACCAAACCCTTCCTTCACCTCTGACAAGACGTGTATTAATCACATATTTGTGAATGTGTGGAATGCCGGGCCTCCACCGTGGTTCGGATCCCACGTTAAACTGTAGGTCCTCAATTTCAGCTCATAATCACCCTACCATTACACATTAGCGTAAGTGCGTATAGCCCGAACGGGTAGTAAGACGCGGTGCTAATAATAATAATAATAATGATAATACTCTAAATTCTACCTTCCTCATCCCTACCCTACTAGTTTAATAGGCCTATTTGTAGCTCCACCCCCTCTTGGTGTATCTAACATGTGTGTGTCTGGATAGCAAACAAGAACCTCCACTACAGAGACGATGACGAGTTCCTCATCCGTTTCCTGAGACCGACCAAGTTTTACCCGGAGAGCGCGTTGGCTTTGGTGGGTGAGATATAATATGAATCCTGATTTTTATTGGAGGCTCGACATTGATTGAAAGTCACTAAAATTTGGATTTCTTGAAATATCTAATATTTGATATATAAAGTTCATATAACCTGCAACGATGGCCGCTTGGTCCGAAGATTCACTCTCGCAAGAATGGATTGGACTACCGATGACTGGGAGATTGAGGTTCGAATCCCGTTCGGGTGTACTGAAGGTGTTACTTTCCTAAATTGTTTTCCACTCAACTCAAATGAGGGTACATTTCCCATCGATTTAACCTTACTCCTCCTTAACATGTTAGTGTAATTATTACTAGGCGTTCAACCCAAACGGGTTGTAAGATACAGTGGTAAAACAAAACTAATCTAAAAAGTTGTCAAAATCTTTCAATAATTACTGTTATTACTGCATAATTGATCTTCATATTATTAGTTAAACAACTTAAGAAAGTGAATACAACTGGAATAATTTTTCTCCACCAGTGTGGCAAAATGAGTTCAAGTAACTTAACTGGCTTCTCATGAAAATCAGACTATAGCTGAAAAGAAGGGTTGGTAGTTGTAGCTACACATATACTTAATATGTTATATTATTTCCAGATGATAAGAGCAGCAGAATTCAAAGTGAAAAATGCGTCAGTTGTAAAAGACCTCATGCCAAAAGACGAATACAAGACTCTGGTGGAAAACAACGTGGTTAATGTTATTGTCGACAGAGATCAGCTGGGCAGGAGGATACTGCAGGTCAATGTTGGAGGTGAGTTAGACTAGTGAATGTCCTTGTATCAACTGGGCAGGAGGATACTGCAGGTCAATGTTGGAGGTGAGTTAGACTAGTGAATGTCCTTGTATCAACTGGGCAGGAGGATACTGCAGGTCAATGTTGGAGGTGAGTTAGACTAGTGAATGTCCTTGTATCAACTGGGCAGGAGGATACTGCAGGTCAATGTTGGAGGTGAGTTAGACTAGTGAATGTCCTTGTATCAACTGGGCAGGAGGATACTGCAGGTCAATGTTGGAGGTGAGTTAGACTAGTGAATGTCCTTGTATCAACTGGGCAGGAGGATACTGCAGGTCAATGTTGGAGGTGAGTTAGACTAGTGAATGTCCTTGTATCAACTGGGCAGGAGGATACTGCAGGTCAATGTTGGAGGTGAGTTAGACTAGTGAATGTCCTTGTATCAACTGGGCAGGAGGATACTGCAGGTCAATGTTGGAGGTGAGTTAGACTAGTGAATGTCCTTGTATCAACTGGGCAGGAGGATACTGCAGGTCAATGTTGGAGGTGAGTTAGACTAGTGAATGTCCTTGTACTATCTAGACAGGAGGATACTGCAGGTCAATGTTGGAGGTGAGTTATACTAGTTATGCTAATGTATAAGGGGTGAGGATGGTCGAATGCACATTAAATGTAGCCACATTATTGTGAAGGGAAAGAGGAAAACCATTTAGGGAAAAAGAACTCACTACCCCCAACTGAGATTCGAACCCCAATCGCCCCGTCATCGGCAGTTCAGTCTATTGCGAGAGTGACGCCTTAGACCATTCGGCCACCGAGGTGGGTCAAGTTTCGTGGCTTTCTATCCTACCCATTCATCAGACAAACGTTGCTTCGTTTCCTTGCAACTCAGCCTACTCGCCCCTTATAAAAGAGAAACACCGTCAGAAATACCCCACCAAACCGTACTTCCGTTTCCGCTGCCAGAGGTGTGGGACCCGTCCAAAGTGACTGCCAATCAGATCTTCAGGGCGCTGTACCTTATCCACGTGGCAGCCTGTTTGGAGCCAGAGACGCAGGTCCGGGGGGTCATCGTCATCATGGACTTCAACGGACTGTCCTTGAGACACGTGAAGGCATTCACTCCGTCCTTCTCCATGCTGCTGCTGTCTTTCATACAGGTGAGAAACACCGCTCCCTCGCTGTGGAGAAAGTTATAATAAGAGAAACGGCAGTAGAACGCCTATTATTCGAAATGGCAACATACCGAATCACCGAAACCGAGACCCAAGTCCCCCTTCCCAACCACTTTCTAAGTCAGTCCGTGTGGTCGTTATTCCAGTCCATTTCTACCGTATTCATAATTACAACACATACTTACTCAATGGCATCAGGAACTCGAAAGTTCATGGCCACACAAAAGTACGTCACCTATCCCTACCCTGAGGAGTTATATCCAGTCCACCTCATTACACCCTATCCCTATCTTGAGCTAGTTCTATCCAGTCCACCTCATTACACCCTATCTCTATACAGGTCCATTCTAATGTTATACTCCTATCTACATGTAGGTCTTCCCAATTGTTTCTTTCCAATAGGTTTACCAGTCAATACCCTGGACTCAGTTCCAGGTTATTTCGTTCCCGCTGCGTGCCCTGTCCACCGTAATCTGCAAGATTTGACTACCCTAAAAAAATTTAGTGGTGAGCACACATTGTGTAACTCATCGTTATATAACCTCCTCCACTCTTCATTATTATCATAACTTGAGAACACATTTTTTTCCTATTTAGCCTACTTTGCATTCGAACACCCTACATTTATTCTCGTCATTTAAGGTAAAGAGAGCAAGTTTTCATGAGTATTCTTTCTTAAAAGTTATTTTATTGTTAACTAGCAATCCCGCGCGGCGTTGCTCATAAGCCCCACCCCCACCCATGGTGCCCGATTCGCCATGAAAATCTCTTAAATATAATTATAAACCAGATTTAAAATATTTTCTTCAAATTAAAAAAAAATATCCTTATTAAAAAGCTAATTAAAAATTTAAAAATCCGGCTTCGAGGTGTATTCGGACCCCCTTCCGTCCACCTATGTTAGAAATTTCAGATCTCCACGTGCCGTAAATTTGGCTGGGCATCGCACACACACACACACACACACACACACACACAAACACAAACACTTTATTATTAACACACACACACACACACACACAAACACTTTACTTTATTATTATTGATTATAAAAGTATATTATAGTCATTTTTAGTGGCTAGGAAGGTTTTTCCTCATGATTAAAACTATTCTTATTTTCTACTATCTGAATCACCTTCGCAACAAATTAATTCGGATAACACTTATGGAACGTCAAAGCACTTGATTCTTTCTTAAGAGCACTTTTCAGAGTAAAACTTAAACCGCTATTATAAGGAACGAGAATGTTTTTGCAATTTTTATACCAAAACATTTTGTTGGCCAAAATAAATAAAATATTCCCCCAGTACAAACATAAAGTTTAATTTTCTTCACATAGTGATATCAACAGTTGTTGAGTATCTTTCGTGAGTCTAGCGGCATTAGATGAGAAACTTTTTAAATGAACATAAAAAGTTGTCATTAAATTCCAGGACAGCCTTGACAGATAGTCAACAACTTTTTATATCATCATGTGAAGAAAATTAAACTCTATGTTTGTATTTAAGCGACATTTAATTTATTTTGGCCATTAAAATGTTTTGTTATAAAAACCTTTCTCGCCGCATCTAAATATATATTTAGGTAAATTGTAAAATGACACCTCTAAATGTAAATCGAACGCGGTACCTTCGGTTTGATAAGCCATTGCTCTAACCACTGAGCTATCCGGGAATCGTCTGGAATCCAGGATCATTCTTCACTCATATTGCGTTATCTGATCGATCGCGATCATTTGATTGCATAATAAGTGTAGCTGAACATTTTTACACGTCCATCAAAATATTCATTGAAATTATGAGTGAAGTAGGCCTATGACCTTGAATACAACACGATCACTGGATAGCTCATTGGTAACATTAGCGAACTAGGACAATGCTCACGGGTTCAATTCCCATATCTAGGTGCCATTTTTAAATTTAATTCAATATAACTGTGAAAGTGTTTTATAAAATTTCGTGATTATAAAACCCTTTAACAACGCCAGCAAACTTCAAAATTTCACTTAAATTTGCAAATATACACCTATACAAAATATGAATGTAATTTATAAATACTTTTACTATTATAAAGATTCACTCAAGTAAATTATTGTTTGTTACCTTTTCTAAATTGTTTACTTACATTATTTTTATCTATGGTAAAATATTTTCAAAGAGCAAACAAAACAGATTTTTTTTAGCGTCACGTTTTTTTACTCGTTCGGATTATACGCTTGTGTACTAATTACGCTAGTGGTTTTTGGGATGAGGAAGGCTATATTTATAGGGAGGGTATCTGCATTTATGTGGAGGGAGAGGGGGAAAACATTTAGGAAAAACCACCCTCAGTACACTCGACAAAGATTCAAACGTTGACCTCCCTGTCATCGTCATTCTAGTCTACCGCGAGAGTGACGCCTTCACCCATGAGGTCACTGAAGCGGGTGATAAGATAGTTATTGCATACACTATTTTTTTAAATTCATCCCACATTCAAATTTAAAAAAATGTAAATAGTTTTAAAATGCTGAACACCTTCTTAAATCTGTGAATACGATGCTTTACACTGGCATTTATTCATATCCAGTACTAGGCTATTTGAAATTAAAAGTTTATTCATGTTGGCTTAGAATGTTAACTATTTTTTTATTGTATTCTTTAAATTGAAAGTAGGTGACCTGGTGGTCTATAGGTAAGGTGTCAGACTTCTGTGCTGGAGGTCTGGGGTTCAATCCTCGATCCCAGCACAGATTTATCTGATTGCCATACCATTCCTTCCCTTCTGACAAGACGTGTATTAATCACAACTTGTGAATGTGTGGAATGCATAGGCCTCCACCGTGGTTCGGATCCCACGTTAAACTGTAGGTCCTCCATTTCATCTCACAATCACCCTACCATTACACATTAGCGTAAGTGCGTATAAGTAAGACGCGGGGCTAGTGATAATAATAATTTAAATAGAAAAACGACACCTGGAAACAGAAATTGAACCCAGGACGTTTGACTTAGATCGCCAATGCTCTCACCATTGAACTATCCAGGCGTTGTCATTCTTCCCTTATATTTTAAGGTGAGGTGGTAGGAGACGCGTGAAAAGACCAGGGTTTTTGCAGTTTTTATGGTAAAACACTTTTTGGTCAAAATAGATAAAATATTTCTCCAGCGCAAACATAGAATTTAACTGTCTTCACACGGTGACTTTAAAATGTCTTGAATATTTGTCAAGGGTGTTCTGGAATTTAATTACAACTTTTTCTCAACATTTAAAAAGTGTGTTAGATAATGCCGCCATGTTAATGACCGATATTGAGGAACTGTTGATGTAAACATGTGAAGAAAATTAAAGTCTATGTTTGTACTGGAGCAATAATTTATTTATTTTTACCGAAAAAAATTAATGTTTTGCTATAAAAAAAACTGCAAAAACACTGGCCTTTTCTCACATCCCCGCCTCCATTCTACCTTAAGGCAGAGTCTGTGATGGACGTGCAGAAATGGTCAGTTACATATGAGCGATCAATTAAGCTCACGAGCTATCAGATAACGCAAGATCGTGTGTACTGAGGGTTGTTTTCCTCAAATGGTTTTGTGGTCTTACTACATGCAAATGCGGGTACACTTCCTCTAAAACACAGACTTATTCATTCCTAACTCATTAGCATAATTAGTACATATACACATTACCTGAAAAGGAAGTAAGACGCGATGATAAAGAAAATTTACCCAGCACATGTTCTCTTTCTAATATTTTTTTTTAGCACCACGTCTTACTACCCATTCGGGTTATACGCTTTAAGTACTAATTACTCTGATGGACTAGGCATTTGGAAGGTTTAAATAGAGGAAGTGAACCCGCATTTGCGTGGAGGGAGAGTGGAAAACAATTTAGGAAAAACCACCCCCAGTTCACCCGACCGAGATTCGAACCTCGATCTCCCCGTCCTCAGCGGTTGAGATCAACACGACAAGCGCGTGAGCCAACTACGCCACCGAGGCGGGTCTTTCTAATATTTAAATTTGAATTATTTTGCTGTTCAAAAAAAATGAAATCAATACTTATTGATTTTCAGTACAACTCCTTATTAATGTAGTTTATCATTATTACTGTCCGACACCTTAACTCAATAGATAGTGTGTCTGACTACTGATCTGAAGGTCCCGGGTTCAATTCATGGTATGGCCGAAAACTTATCGTTGATCAAAATATGGGTATAAACTTTTACAATGATAAATTAACGGCCGGGGGGACTGGATGTTTGACCTGTCCTAATCTTATATTATAAGGCAGATGACGCTACTACAGGCGGTGGTGGAAAATATATGACTTTAATAAAAAACCACCCAGGCCACAGGCTGGAAAGAATAACGGATGTATTAGAAATATTTTTTTTTTCTATCTGTTAGTAATTATTTATTTAAATGTATAATTACTTAACCATGATTGTTTATTTTATTTTACTATGTAATTATGTTTTATGTAAGGTACTTGTGTACTTTTCATTGTTGACCTGTTATAGGTCTTGGGACTATTGGCCAGCATTATAATATAAATTAAATTGAAAGAGAAATTGAAACTGAAATTATTACTTGCAGGACGCCATGCCACTTCGGTTGAAGGAAGTCCACATGGTGAACCAGCCCTTTATTTTCAACGCAGTGTTCCAACTCTTTAAACCCTTCATCAGGGAGAAGCTGAAGGCGAGGGTGAGTTTGATGGACTGCAGAGAGAGAGCCGGGATCGAATCCAATCAGAGACGAAAATATACAAATGTGTAGAGTCGGGCTTGTTCCAGTTAATTGCCAGAGAGTGAGGTTTTGTTTGGTTGATGTCTTTGTTCTGAAATTAATATGGTTAAGTCGCTAATATCAGCACACTATCAATAAAGTGAACTAATTTTGATTGATTGAGTGGTAAATGAAAGTAATATAATTTATGCTACGGGCATTTTAATTTATTTAAACTACTACTCTCATTTGCCAATATTAACAACATAATAACCCACTTCAGTGCCCCAATGGTCTAAGGCGTTGCTCTCGTGTTAGACTGGCCTGCTGATGGCGGATAGATCGGGGTTCGAATCACGGTTGGGTCTACTGAGGGTGGTATTTCCTAAACTGTTTCACACTCTCCTTCCATTCAAATGCGGGTAGATAACCTCTAAAATGCTTTCTTCCTCGTCCCTACCCCATTATAGTAATTATAATATATGTGTATAGCCTGAACAGGTAGTAAGACTATATATAATCGTTATTAGGTGGTCAGCTAATCCTCCATTTGACAATGACTGCTTTTTATTAGTATAATGGGAGATTTATTGACTCCAGAGGCCGGACTGTTAATACGGCCCTCGTCTTGTTTTCAGATGTATTTCCACGGCAAGAAGATGGAGAGCCTGCACAAGTACATGAACCCGGACCATCTACCTGAAGATTACGGCGGCAAGAAACCTAAAATAGACTACACGAGCAAGGACTGGTACCCGCTCCTGGAGGAATTGGAAGACACAATCAGAGGTGATGGATGATGATACTTTAGCTCAATTGGTACTCGGTAGCTGATATAAGATACCGAAGTTGATGCCCAGGGATGACTGGTTCTATTTCATTCTGATGTTTGTCTGCTATTTTTGTCCTAGTATTTAGTTATGACCTAGTTTTATGCTCATGTAAGGCTGGTTGCTTTTCAGCCTGAAGTTTGCCTCCCAGTAAACTCAAAAGCAGTGTACAAAAAAAAAAGTTGTTTATTTCCAAAATAATAAATATAAACTTATATCAAAATTTCAATAATGAAAATAAATGCCTAAAATGAAAACTACATAAACTGATAATCTACATAGATTGTTTATTACCCTCATTTTATTATGAAAGTATATTTAAAACACATTTTAGAAAAAACAAACGTATTCTTAGCAGTTAACATTGATAACAATTTACTATTTAACAATCAGCTTCGGTAGCCACATTGTCTAAAGAGTCACTCTCGCAATAGACTATACTGCATCTGATAGATTGGGGTTCAAATCTCGGTTGGATATATCGAGGGTGGTTCTTCCTAAATGGTTTTTCTCCCTACCTTCACGCAAATGTGGGTACACTTACTCTAAATTCGACCTTCCTCATCCCTAGCTCATTAACGTAATTAGTATATATATACGTATAATCTGAAAAGGTAACTAGAGGGGTGCTACTATCTATTTTATTAGTGTAATTTTATATTTATTGATAATATTTATCAAATGTCGAAACTAGAGCTTGACGCATGACTATGTTATAGTAGATCTATTTACTTTTCCTTGCTGTCAGATATGACAACATGTGAGAATATTGGGGTATAATTGAGAAATATATATATATCGACCACAAAAATTAAGTATTTTAGAAAGTTTTCAAACATATAACACAGAGCTTGCTCTCATTTTACAAATGTTCATGATTTTAATTAGAATGTATTTTTTTGTTTTATTTAGTTTTAGATTTCTTCTAAAGTAATTTTTTTTTTTTTCAGAATGGAACTCTTTCGGGATTGTCCAACCATAGAACATTTGAACACCTTTAAGAAGTTACTGCAAAAAGAATAATAAACAGTCGATTGACAAGACAGAAACTTATTTTTGATAAATTATTTTACTAAGAAGTATTTCACAGTGTCTTGTAAAAGTTCCAACTTTCGCCTAGCAAGTGGTTACAGAAAACATACCGGGAATCTATAGCAATGATATGTAGAAAGTCCCAATTAATTATTAATAGACGATAAGTTTTGAAAATCAAACTGATTTCGATGTGATTATATGTATTTATAAGCACTTACTGTATTGGTGAGACTTAACGACATGATAAAATATAATTTTTATTGTATTAATCATAAAATAAGATTATTATTAATATTAGTAGTAGTAACAGTAGTATTAGGTGCTCTGTCTCACGACAGTTCTGTCCATTCCTCTCGTCAGAGAACTTAGACCTCCAATGCACCCTGTCCTCTGCCTCCTCCTTCAGCTCCTAGAATTTTCTTCTTTCCTTCAAGTAAGCCAATATTTGAATCTTCCTTCTTCCTAAGCTCCTCTTTCCCTCAACTTTTCCTTCTATGGCCTCGTGCAGGAAACAGTTTCTCCTAAGGATGTGGCTGATCCAATTTTCTTTGTACCGAAGCATCATATCAAAAATGGTTCTCTTCTCACTTATTCTTCTTAGTAATTCTCCATTTGTCACCCTGTTTATCCATCTGATCTTCTCAAGTCTCCTCTAACACCCAATTTCAAAACTTTCCAAAAATTTATTTTTCCATCTTCCCAAGAGTCCAAGCTTATGCTCCGAATTTAGCACTTAATCAATTCGCTTTTGAGTTAAACTTAAATAAAATTAATTGCGTGGTTACCCCGGGTAATGCTTTTTATTTGCTTCAAACAGACATAAGAAGAATCTTATCTTATTTTTCCCAGCACCCATTTTTTTAATAAGTTTGAAAAAAATCTAGTAAAAAATTTAAAATTCCAGTTTCGAAGTGCATATGTTTGTCTACATGGGGCAACTAGTTTTAAAATTTTGGCGGTTTTCATGCGGTAGATATTGCGCAATGCTCATGACATACAGAAAAACAAACTTTTAATTGTATTAATATAAATAATGATGAGACAGCATTCAAGTAATCTGTAGGCTTATTAATTAATCCATTTCTATCAACACTTTTATACCCAAATAAACTAATACTAACATAATAATATAATTATTATGTTCCAAGGACTACTTTTCTATTAATACTTTAGTAAATAAGTGAAGCTGTTTTAAATCCTTGTAAAATACTCATGTATTTTTTTTAAAATTGACTACATTGTTTCTTGTAGCGTATTTATAGGTTATCTACAAGTGAAAAGTAAATTCAATTGAGATTGCGTATCTCTATAATCTTAGGATAAGTACTTGCATATCATTGTTTAGAAAAATCAACATTATAAGTGTTGATTAAAGTTTAATCACATTTTCATAACCTTTTATAGTAACAAGTATTACGCAATACCTAAATGAACCAAGTTAAGTAATGTTCAATATAGAGTCTACGTTCTATAAAGATATCTCATTAAAACATGTTTGCTATTCCCAATTTAGAGCCTGACGAGATTACGGTTTATTAACTCTGATTAGTTCCAATTAAGATTCTTGATTATTTATATTAATTTGTGTAACTGTTCATTCAAGCAATAGAATTACAAAATGATCTTCATTCGCCTGTAATTTAAGAATGTACCACCTTGTGTATGAATTAAAAATACTTCTAGTTTTATTTCTACATTTTGATTATTCATGTTTAGTATTTTAAAGCAATGGTGTGCTTTTGTACAATACATATTTCATTAAAAAAGCCTCCCCTGACAGTAAGAAAGGTTGCTATTTATTAATTTAACGGATCCATACGTCAGGCTATGTTACCTACAATCAAGGCCGTATTTATATTCATGGAGGCACCGGGTATGTAAACAATTAAACATTAAACCAATATTTTTCTTTTCAACGATTTTGATACAATCACCCTTACTTAATCACATAATTACCTATTATTATCAATATTAAAGATATTATTTGAATAAGGAAATATTGTCATCACAATAAACAAATTAATATTGGCCTTTAGTTAGAAAGTTACCCACCTCGGTGGCGTAGTTGGCTAACGCGCTTGTCATGTTGAGCTCGACTGCTGAGGACGGGGAGATCGAGGTTCGAATCTCGGTCGGGTGAACTGGGGGTGGTTTTTCCTAAATGGTTTTCCACTCTCCCTCCACGCAAATGCGGGCTCACTTCCTCTAACTCAACCTTCCCAATTCCTAATCCATTAGAGTAATTAGTACTTAAAGCGTATAACCCGAACGGGTAGTAAGACGCGGTGCTAAATATTATATTATTATTATTATTATTATTATTATTATTATTATTATTAGAAAGTTATATTTTGCCATAAATAAATAAAAATGTATACAGTAAATTTTTCTAAAGAGCAAGCAGAAGAATATTTTTTATAGCAAGTATTTGTGGAATCCCTGAATTGCGTAGGCTTTGGGGCGTTGGCCCCCTTGAATACGGATCTGCCACAGTTGTCACTTTTGATAGATATTATTACCAATAACTATCAAGAATGTTATCAATGTTGATCACAAACAAAAAGTGTATTTTCTAATAGTCTCTTCCGTTGGAAATTGGACTGTACCATTCACTTACAGCCCCAAAAAGTATGTATCTAAGAGCATTCATCAGTAAAACAGCCGCCGGTAGTTAGGTTGTTAGAATTGGGGATGAAATGTTACTAATTTGAAAGGACACTAAGACTAGGAGAAAAAAAACCTATATATTATACAGGTTTATACAAATCACCAGGTGTAAAAAATGATACAGGTTGTAGGGGGTGGCAAGACCATGATTTCTACGTGATGAACTTGGCGTCAAGGTCAGCACTGTTTGCACCTGGGGGGTAGGCAACACATCAATCATCAGCACATAACAAGTGGAGTGTGGAGTAAACATTGAACAATTGTGTGACGCCATCATCCTGTGTGTCAGGGGAGGCCTGTGTTGGCTCGCCCGGCGTGTTGAATGTGTGCCTACCCCCCCAGGTGCGAACATAGCCAACATTGACATGTCTGGCCTCACCTACCCCAATTCCATCCCGTGGAAATATTTGTCCTGTCACCACCCTACAACTTTTGTATCTGAATAGCCAGTGTATCTGGAAAGCCCTCCGGGGGGGTCTCTTCGGATATTCAGTTGGATATCTATCTCTGTATATAGGGGGTCACCGTGCTCAGGCGTTCATCCGGCCCGACGTACGGGGCTGGGAGGCGATTTGGGCTCACGAACGTTT